>WWET01002182.1:29499-57092 GCA_011038615.1 Limnodynastes dumerilii
TGGCTAGCCACCCGTTTCTTTTCTCATTTCCTACTTTTCCTACTTCTCTTGCTTCTTCAGATTTTTCTCTACAAAAATTATATAAAAACGAAGGATGCATTTTGACTTTTGAATATATGTCCAATCATGGAAAACCTGCTCTGTTACGCATTGTCTAATTTTCTGTGAGACATGTTTACGCTGTGTTAATGTGATCCTTCTAATAAAAATGATAAAAAAAAAAAAGAAATGGATGATAGAGGAAACAAAACTGAAAAAGAACACCACAGAGGCCGATACAGAAAAGAACCAGTACCAGACTAGTATGAGGGGAAACTGAACTGGAAGGGTGATTGCTGTTAACAGGCTTCAACTGCAAAGGTGTTGGCTGAATGAACGCTGGAACTGCAAATATTTTGCTGGATGCAGGATGCGGACTGGAACTGCAATAGAGATTTTCAGAATGCAGATTGAAACTGAGAAAAAAAATATATGTTTATTGCAGACTGCAACTACAAAGGTGATTTGCTGTATGCTGACTGGAAATGCAAAGGAGATTAGCTGAATAATAACCGGCTTCCATAAGGGATTACACTGGAAGCAGGAACAAGATACTTGTTGTACTAGCACAGCTGCAACTGTCCCAGAGATTTAAATAATGCACTCCTGGCTCCCAATGGTTGAGCATGTCATGTAACGAGCCAAGGTGGAAGGCAATTGACTGGGAAAAATCAGGTAATGCGATCCAACATGGCTGCTGCACTTATGGGATGTACAGAAGGGCTTGCTAATGCTGGCATTTTAGAACAGGTGAGTCTCCGCTGAGAACGTCCCTATTTTGAAAAGGCTGCTCTTTCCCAGCCAGTTTTGAACCGAAGATGGGCCTCTGAATGGTAAGTGTCATTTTTACCCCAAACCTTTCCCTAATCCTTACTCTAACCCCCCCTTCCATTACCCTTACCTTCACTTACCCACAGCCTGACCCCAACCCTCCCTTCCCCACAGCCTAACTCTATGACTCCCCTCCCTGCAGCCTAAACCTAGACTCCCCTATCCACAGACTTACCCTAACCCTCCCTTCCAAAAAGACTAATTCTAACCCTCCCTTAAACAGAGCCTAATCCTAAAAGTCCCCGGAGAGGTTATTCACCTCTCTGGGTAGTGGCTACAGTGGGTGCTGGCAGCAGTTTCCAAAAAGGAAATATTTCTAAAATGGCTGTTTTTCGAACTAGAGACAGCCAAAAATCAGCATTTGGCTGTCTTTATTTTTAAAACAGCCATTTCTGGGGGCAGACGGACAACGCTTTGCAACAGAGATGTGACTGGGCGCATTGGAAAGTCAAAAGTAAGTGTAGATGAGCCTGGGTGAACCAGGGACCTTGTCAGATGCAATAAATCCTGTGTTTTCTGACAGTATGTATATATGTATGTAGTAATAAATGGTCCTGAAAGAAGGGTCCATAGCCAGCACATATAAATAAATAAATAAACAAGCAAAGCAAAGGATGAAAATAAATCAAGTGGTTTTAATCCGATAAAGTCTAGACACCTCAGTGCTTCACTTGAACAAATAGAAAAAATAAATAAAACAAAGAAAAACAAAGATGAAAAAATGGCCCAGAAGTGTGCAAGAAACTTGCAGTATCTGTGGCAAAAAGAATGTACAAAACGAAAACGTGAATCCCAAAAAGAGTGAAAAGTTCTGCAGAGGCAATGTCTATAAAGAAATGCAAGGCAAAAGAGTTCAGCAAATGTAAATAGTCTCGTAGCTATGAAAGGCAGTCTGATAAAACAAAAACTAATTTCCTCCTTTAAATCCAATAGAAATGGGTGAATCTTACACAGTCCTTCACTATCTTTTCTTCTGTCCCATACTGTTTGCTTCTTTGCTCTATTTCACTGTCTTCTCTATCTTCTTTTCTTCTGCGCAATCCCATGACCATAACTCCGGCTGCATAGCTTATGAGCAATTTGTAGGGTTAAGGGGGTAGATCCAGACCTATGGACTTGTTATGTTATTTACGCTATCGTATTTTCTATGCACTCCCCTAGCTCATATGTACTTTGGCCGTCTTACGCTTCCCAAACCCTACCTTAACTTTTCACATGCGCAGCACATACAGACAGGCGATTTTCATACATGACATACGGATTGCCTGTTGTCATTATTTTGAAACAAGTGCATTGTTAGGATCAAGATTAGGGTCATGACCATTACCTCATCTGAGGCTGTGTGATTTATGTGTGACAACGGATTACTCAAAAACACAGCATAATCCTCTGTCAAGGTAAACAGCAAGGATCCTTGAGCAAGGAGGCATGCAGCAGGGGAATCGAGACTTGGAGTACAATGAGATCATTATATGCTGTTACATACTGCAGCATGCAACATTATCCCAACTTGACAAGAGGTTAAAGAACCTCTAAAACTCATACAGATAAGGGAGGAGACAAATTTTTCCTCTTGGAATTTGCTTTCTTTTTTTTGAAGAAGTACCTGAAGACAATGGGCCTGATCCAGACCTACGCTTGTGTGCGTTTTTATGGCGGTCGTAAGCGTAAAAATGTCCATTTGGACTTACTTTGCATGCGCGGGGCAGATGTTATGCTCATGTTACGCTCTGTGAATCTGAGCGTATGGGCCTTGATCATAACAGCTGCCATACGAAAACCATAAACACCCCCGAGGGCGGGGTGAGGCATTTAAAGCGTACAGTATGGGCGTGCTAAGCGTAGTAACTACACAATAAGCTTACTGACGCCCGCAGTTATGATCAGAAAAGTTAGTATAGGGTTTGCTGGGCGTAAGAAAGCAAAACTAAGTACGACCAAGGGGAGTTCCTATGTAAGTGCATCATAGGGACGCCGTCGTAAAAACGCTCTGCAAGTGAGCGTAGGTCTGGATCAGGGCCAATGTCAGTGAAGGGCCCTGGTCTCTAATTACTTTTGTTAGGATGAAGCCAACACAGATGGTGTTAGAAGCAGCAGCTGGAAGTGTAGACAGCACTGAGAAAAGGGGCTCAGGAAACACTGACTTTAACTACAGGAGTATACCTTTCTGGCCACAGCTTTAGAAAAGGCGCCGAGTTCTCATAGGATCTAGTCCCAAGTATTTATGAGGGAGTCTGCCCAATTCTGAGATTCAACTCTGAACTATTTGATCATGTCTAACCCTAACATATATGCTGTAGTACAAGTATTGTATCTCTTGCCAAGAACCTCTCAAAGGGCAATGAAGTGATTGAGGTCCCCATTGAAGATAATTAAATATTCTGTTACAATAGATTGGGAGTTAGATTGTGGCACTACCAACTGGGCAGGTGGTTCTGCCTGAGGACACAGGGCAACTGGCTATGGCTGTGAGGCAGTCAGAATCTCATGCCTGAGGGAAAAAACACAACAGATGTCCAACTCTGGGACAACATGGCTCCAACTGGAGACCTCCACAAGGACAGCATGGTTCAGACTGGAGTCCCCCTCAGGGAAGACAAGGCAAGGCAAATGATCATGGGCAGCAGACTCTGGACTCTAAACTTTAGGCTTTGGAACTGGGAACCTGGAAGTAAGGACAATTGGGTCCTCCTGCTATCAGGCAGGAGCAAAAAGGCTCTAATGCCTGAAGATAAGGGCAGCATTTGAGTAGCCATCTGGCAGGGTGGCACTCAAGTTGGCGGATAAACGAGCAACACTTATAGATACCTCAGGCTGGACAATGCTATGAGACAGCTCGGGCTGGACAGCAATATGAGACACATTGGACTAGACATCATTTTAAGATACCCCAGGCTTGACAGCACTATGAGACAAGTCTGCAGTCAGGCTCATCGATTCATGGAGTTCCGCTACAGGGGAGGTCACGCGCCCTGACATTGGGAATCTATTGAGACCCAACATCAGAGGCTGAAGAGTTTAGGAACTTTACACCAAATACTGGGGCATGCACCCTCTCACTGGGTTCTAGAGTGGATACTCCAATTATGGCAAGTGGGGTAAGCAGTTCACTATTAGGGACGGAATAACGCCGGAGAGTGCAGGACATAGGAGCTTCTCACTACGGGCAATACCTGAGATTTTAGTACTGAAGGCCCCTCCAGGGGCCTTTGTATTAGAGACCCCACCTGGGATAGTGGCATTCGTGCCCTTTTGGAAGGCATGAAACTGGAAACCTCTCTTGGAGTTGCAGGACTGAACACCCTGCATGGATTTGCAGGACTCGACACATGTGCACAGATTTAGACATAAGAGTGAAAGACGTAAAGAAAAGCATGAACGAAATCTGTAAGAGGGACCTAGAGATAGTAAAGAATCCATTTACCACTCCCCCAGTCTCTGGACTGCTAAATATGGATGGAACTCATTTGTGTGTACATTTAAGAATGGATGGACGTGTTTCCTAAATGTGAATCATGCGGCCGTTTAGGTTCTTAACATTTCTCAGCCTTCTCACAGCAACAGCACGGTGATGTGAAGGACAGATTCAACACCATGGTGAAAAGGCGGTGAGTTTTGTCATGTTTGTGTATTTTTGTATTTTAATATATAATGTAAAAGTTGTTACTAGAATTTGTGCATCCATCTTTTTGCATTTGTAGTTTCACGCAACGTTTACTCCTAAAACAAATGTGTGAGTGTATGTGTGGAATTGTGTGTGTTTCTTTAAATTATGGATAGTATGTGGTTAATTATGTTTTTTTTTTCTTTTTATTCAAATATAACTTTTATATAACAAACATTGTAGATGTGTGTATTGATGTTGTTTTTATAAAATTTTGAACAGGTGGCATGATTTCAAATCAAGCCTCAAGAAAAAGCTTGGCGACAGGGCCATATATTCCAGGTGATTATTTGAAAGTTAATTTCTTATTCAAAACACATGTATTTATAATTATAACTAAACTCAAAACAAAACAAAAGCAAGTATTGTGATAATATTACAATTACAAATTAAAACAATTACTTTCTAAAACAGGAGGACTGGGGCAGGGCAGATGCCAGTATCCATGGAGCTGACTGACATAGAAGAACTTGCTGTCAGGGCCATCCATGTCCAAGAGGTGGTAGGTGTAACATCTTAGATTGGTACTAAAGCTTAATGGCTTAATGGGTAATGTCAACTATAGACAGCAAAACACAAACCCCCCAAAAATGTTTTTGCAAACAACAATTAAGTAAATCTTTAGGGCCTAATTCAATTAGAAATATGCGCCGCAATAGACGGGAAAAAATTTGTGCTGCGCATTTTCCCTATGAGGCGCACACAAAATATTTTGCCGAAAAACACGCAGCATTAGCTTCGCACCCAAGTTATTTGCAGGTGCGATGCTAATTGAATTAGGTCCTTAGTATGTGAAAACAAAATAACATATTAAAAAATAACACATGAAGTCACAAACCGAGGGACATATCCACAGACCAAAAAAGTATGGCTTTAAAAAAAAATTCAGAACAATAACAATCACTGTAATATGTAACAAAAACAAAATAAAATAAAAAGTCATAACTCAAAAGGAACAAATATACATACATAAAGGCATACTGCATAAAATTTTGGTTACAATGAGCAAATAGATAGTAAATCTTCAATTGGTAAAAACAAAACATTATATATCTAGATATCTAAAGTGTTACACAAAAAAGCATAGCAGCAGAGGATTACA
The DNA here is from genome assembly GCA_011038615.1 of Limnodynastes dumerilii. Classification (NCBI taxonomy): domain Eukaryota; kingdom Metazoa; phylum Chordata; class Amphibia; order Anura; family Limnodynastidae; genus Limnodynastes; species Limnodynastes dumerilii. The sequence continues at coordinate 35,136 of WWET01002182.1, forward strand.
TAGATGAGTCTTTAATTGTGTCAATTAAACACAACACATCCATTCATTAGAAACACGAAGCAGGTATGTGCTGAACAAACAGAAAGACAAGAGACACATAGGACCTGATTCAGAGCTGCGCTTCCGTCTATTTTTCATACGGAAGCGCAGAGAAAATGGCCACTGCGCATGCCCAGATCGGGAGCGCGCACAGCATCCGACTGTGTCCGCATCCGACCGGGCTGTGTCTGTGGAGGAATATTTAAATGAGAAAAGAGTCGCTTTTCACATTTAAATATAGTTTCCACTGCGGTCCGCTGGCTGCTTAATTAGCCGTACACTTGCAAGTGTAGACAAGTGTAGACACAGCTCAGCAGAGCTGAAAAAAAAACCAAAGTTAATTAAAGAAATAAAAAACTTTAAGTAAAGTAACCCCTTCCCCTGCCTACCCCGCAGCCGCCGCAACCGAACTATATAAATAAATAAAGAATGGCCCGCCCGGGCATGCTGCCGCTAATAGAACAACTGGTGCAAGCATGCCCATGAATGACAAGGCATGCTTGCCCTAGTAGCACTATTTTTTTTTTTTGGAAGGGGCACATGTCGTGTTTTTTTTTTCTCCTCTGTGGGCACTGTCATTTTTTAAATTATAGGGACGGTGTATTTACATTCTTTTATAATTTCTTATTATAGGGGGACACTTGGGACATTATTTTTTATTGTTTTGTAAGGGCACAGTAAAGTTTTTTGGGGCAAGGCATGCTGCCGATAGTAGTGCTACTAGAGCAAGCATGCCTTGTCATTCATGGGCATGCTTGCACCAGTAGTTCTACAAGTGGCAGCATGCCCGGGCGGGCCGTTCTTTATTTATTTAATATACTTCGGTCGCGGCGGCGGCGGGGTAGGCGGGAGAAGGAGTTAATTGGTTTGAATGCAACAAACCAATTTAAAAACAAGCCGTGTGGTCGGAGCAATTATGGCTCCGACTGCTTTTTTTTTATTTTACGGCTAATTCAGAGGTGCGTGTTTCTTCAGAAACATGCACCTCTGAATAGAACGTTTTAGCGGTTGCGACTTGCGCATCCGCTAAAACTCTGAATCAGGTCCGCAGACTCATGGCAAACCATGCAAAGATCAACCTAAGAATGGTAGAGGGCTACCTTAACTATGGTTGCTTCTGCATGGCACTATTACTTGTGAATCAGTCCTAACTCTAGAGGAATGCCCATACTGTACTTTAGTAGCCTGTATGCTGATCATTTGCATTAAGAGTCTTGCCCCTCTAGCTACGCATGCGAGAATCATTCCGTTCCAAAGCATCATTCATTCTGGCTGACTTAGATCCCTAAGTCATGAGAGTTCCCGGCATGCGCAGTATAACCTTTCATAAAAATGAGCATCAAGATTCTCTTCTTTCTTAGTTGTGCATCAGATCCATGATTCCCAAGTAGTGAATGCCTGGGCTTACGAATCGGACATGAGGACCAGAAGTGCAAAGACTTTGATCTATCCTAAATTGGCGCTCCTCCAATGAGAGAGGTGGATGATAATCACCTCTGGTCCTGAAACTGACAGGTTCATGGGGGCTACCCAATTTTACACCCTGGACTGCTGTATCAGGTTTTGCCTCTAGGGGCAGTTCCGGATTGTTTCATATTGTGGACATTTCTACTACCTGCCCCTAGAGGTTGGTGTTGAACACTTAATAAATATAAACAAAAAGATCAAGCGCTTAAAATATGAGCGACAAAGTATCTGCAATGTAGGGGTCTACCACCCCAATGTGTAGAATCTGAAATGAAAATACTTCTGATACTTATGCGCTACACTGTTGTACTAAAACACAATAGCAATTATCCCTATGTATAACAATTAGTATCATTTCTTCTATTAAATACCATAAAATACAGATGTATTACAATTTGTATCAATTCTCCTATTAAATAGAATACAGATGGCAGGCAGCTTATAAGTAAAACAGATAAATAAATGTTCAATCCCACGTCGTTCTCCAGCAATCACATGGAAATAAAACAAAGAAGGAACAAGGAACAACACCTCTGAGTGAGGTGAACATTCATAAGCACTTCGGAAAACTTCAGAAACCCGGGCTGAGGACCGCTGGAGGAACTTTTATCAAGGACTAACATCAATTGTGCTGTGGTATGAGGGAAAGGGAAACCTTGGGGGGTTTTGTTTTGTTTTATGTTATTTAGTGTTTATGGGCCGTATTATGAGATCCGTCTGGTGATCGGTCCACAAATATACGCACAGATGGAGCAAGTAATACCCACCAAAACCACAGTCACTCCCCTTGCTAATCCGTGCCCATGGAGACTTCTGACTCCGTAGACCAGCTGTAACTTTCCGTGGCCTTTTCCGAGCGTATGTGTCCTCTGTCCCTGCGTATCTTTATAATCGCGCGCACTTCCCTTTATTTAAATGCCCCCCCGCCCATTTCTATGTAAATTCCTCCGTGCGTATTTTTTTTCCATGGGTAATCCGAGCATATATACCCACGTCCGATTCACAAGTCCGTCCGTGAAGCACTTCCGTGCATACTGCATGCGCAGTTGAAACATACTTAAATATACGCATGGAAAACTGAGAAAAACCGGATCTCTGAATACGGCCCAATATTTGTGAATAAATAGTTTTAACATATTATACTAGATTTTCCTTCTTTGTTTTTTTCCATGTGATTTCTGGAGAACGATGTGGCATTCAACTTTTATTTATCTGTTTTACTTAAAAGCTGCCTGCCATCTGTATTCTATTTAACAGGAGAATCAATACCAATTGTAATACATCTGTATTTTATGGTATTTAATAGGAGAACTGATACTAATTATACATAGGGATAATTGGTATTGTGTTTTTAGTACAACAGTGTAGTGCATAAGTATCGGAAGTATTTTCATTTATTTCAGATGCTGTTGAACACTCTCTGGGGCTAGTCATGTAATGTGCTCGTTACCCTACATCTGTGCTCGTATTTTATATATCCCATCATAATAGAGCAAGGTGTGGGTCATTGCATCCTGTCAGCTGATTCCTGTGCTGCATGATTGTTTGCTCTTTTTAACCATGATCCTGTTATCTGTTTCTCTCTGTCTCCATTTGGTTCCTGCTTTATACTAGCTTACTCTGTGGAATTAATTTTGACTTTCTTGCATACTCCCTTTGCATTAACCACACCTGCATATTACTCCTGTGGGCTTTGGACTCTCTGCATTCCTGGTATCCTTGTGTTTAATACCTGTAATCTGTGCTTAATTTCTACATTACCTGCATATTCTTGTGTTGCATTCTTGTTCCATCCATGTCAACCTGCAATAAATCTTACCAGTTCCTGAACTACAGTGTTGTGTTGTCATACCAGTCATAACACCAAAACCAGAACTTGGTGGAGGCAGGACAGAGATACTCCATAGATGAGATGAGACTCCCCTTAAGCTGGACTGGCACTGGAGCCACGCAGGAACTGGCCCTGAACAGAGGGCACTAATTGTGTATTAGATGGCCCTGGAACAGAATGGGTTTGTACTGAACCCTTGAGGTTATTTGGAATGAACAAGATCTTCAGGTGTCACCAACTTTTGCAAAAAAACAGACAACAAAATCAGGACTTGAGATAACTGGAATCAAAGCAGGAAGACTTCGGTATGGAGTGAATGAAGGAGATGGAATTCCAAATCAGGTTGAGACACTGCCGACAGATCCATACTTGTCCCAGGCAGAGCCGAGCCGATAGTAGGCTTCTTCATAGAAATGCACTGCCTTGTCTGTAGCCTGGCCATTCAGTAATTATGCTTTGAAAGTTAAGGTAGGCGCTGGGAAGCGTAAATTGACCAAAGTATGTACAAACGAGGGGAGTACCTAGGGGAGTGCATAGAAAATATGCTAGCGTAAAGATGCAATGCGATGAAACTTAACAAGCACTTAAATCTGGATCTACCCCAATGTTACAAGACTGACACACTGGGACATGGAGTCTAACTACTGGACAGTGTTTGCCAGAGCCCCTGATTGTGGAGATGGATTTGGCTGCACACAGGTAGCAGCCCCCAGTGGACAATCCTGTGTCACATAGACAAACTGGAGTGTAAGTAAGTACACAAACATGGCTCAGACAGACTGGAAGACAGATAATAAAAACACAGAAATAACCAGACAAGCTGGAGTTCAGATAAGAACAATAGAGTGAGTACAGCCAGTGTATTAGGCAGCTCAGTAATAACCAGACAAGCTAGTGCGCGGATAGATATAATAGTATGGGCAAAGGTAACTTTTGAGACAGAAAGTATTAACACTATAATTACCAGCCTAGCTGGAATGCAAATAAGTAAAATAGTATGGGCCCCGGTAAACTGACATGTGGTAGTAATCAGAGTAGTGCAGATGGAAGCACCAAATACACCAGAGCACAGTAGAGCACAGATAACAAACACACATATGGCAATGCTAAATGGAAGCAAGTCCCCTGGAGAGGGAAACATTGACAAAGGACACACCCAAGTGGGAACTAGAGGTATAGAAACCAGAGGAACAAATAACAAGATGGAAAGGAGTACTTAGGAATAGCTGGATCAGGATAGATGCCAAGCAGGAGAATGGACAGGTAACACTAGAGAAGAAACTATGATCGCAAGGATGGTATCAGCTGACAGCTATTTAAAGGGAGAGCTGCATCCTAATTGGCTGCTGAATACACTAGAGATGAGCGATTCGTGAAATCCGACACTTTCGAATTTTGGGGTTCCGAGTCGAACCGAGCCATGGCTCAGATCTTCCCGCCAAATTCGTATTCCAAATCGAGGCAAAACACCTTTTTAGTGGAAATGACAGATCTCACGGTTTTGTTTTTTTAACTTGAAATCTCACGTTATTTTTCAGCTGCTTTGTGGTTGCGCTGTTCAGAAACACAGTTCTTGCGTGTTTTTGAGGGTTTAGAAGGCACTCCCATGTCACCTTAGAGCCATTTTAGAAAGGAGATTGGTGGTGAGTGTCGTTCAGTTGTAGCTCTACTAGTGTCCCAATATATACCTAGCATACTAGTGTATATTTGTGCTGTATTAAAGAAACCAAAATCCCTTATTAGTGATATCTTTTGTACGTTTTTTAATAAAAAAGTGTCTTGATCTGGAGACACTTGGTGCAGTGCACGCACACACAGTGAGTGTGGTACAGGGAACGCAGTGACTAATTTTTCATAAGACTTTATATATATAAGCCCGTATTCAGAGTACCAGATGTATAACATATACGTCTGGTGTTTAGCGAATTTTACTACTGCGCATGCGTAGTAATTTTTTGTACGTAATCTATGTATCTTTTTCTTATGTAGATTGCGTAAATGCAGTCTGAGAGACCGCATTTACGCAATCTGCGTAAGAAAAAGATATGTAGATTATGTTAAAAAATTACTATGCATGTGCAGTAGTAAAAATCGATAAACACCGGACGTATATGTTATACGTCCGGTACTCTGAATACGGGCCATAATCTGTGCGGTAGGCTATCAAGAGTGACTAATTTGTCAAAAGCCATTACACATATATTTAGTGTAGTAGCTTATCAAACATAACAATTGTCCAAGTGTTGCACAGTGGTCAGTCACATATAAAAGCCAAAACATTTTGTCTGCTGTTTTTTTGTAAGATGCAGAAATTATTTGCAATTCTGTAGTGTACAGTTTTGCTGGCAGTGGCTGGCAAGGCAATAGAACCCTAAACTGTGAACTTTGGTGGGAGCCTAAACGAGCAAGGGCCATGTCATCCTACCTGTCTGGCACCGAGGTGCTTGCTTTGTGAAACAGTACATGTCCAACATATGGGGGGTTGGAGGGCTCAAGGACATGAAATTGCACAGAATGCAATACCGAGTTTGCCGTTGTGCTGGTGGAACTACTCGTCAAAAATGATTACTTGAATAGAACAGAGTGTGTCTAATCTGATTTCACAGAAAGTATGGAGTGTTCCTGTCTCACATGTAGCAATAAAATAACATTAAAACTTGGTTATCAAATTACATATCCTGATTAACACAACAATCTGACTTAACATAATAATAAAAAAAAAATACAACCCACAAAAGACTATTGACATCTTGTTATTTGTCAGTGGGGTTGGAACCAAAGAGATGACAGCCCTTGCAGGGCTATTATTTCTAAAACAAGTGTCACAGGGTATTAAACACATCTAAACCTTAAGTAGAAAGGGGCTATATCTCAAGTATATCCTCACCTGATTTCTCTGAACAGTGTCAGTAGATATGGTAAGAATTCTCTACCAAACTGCCTAGGATTATTTAACAATACAACTTCTATCTTTTAGACGTGCAGTCCCACGTCAGTATACAATACACATAATTTCACATCGCATAATCCACTGTGGTAAGTGGCATAACACATCACTGTGTTACTAGATGGGAAAATGGAATGAAGTTGGGCTCTAAATACTTCTAAATCTTTAATTTACTAGAAAATTCAAACTAAAACTATTGTCCTCTCCAAGTATAATTTTTTGGCGTGTAAAACAAAGACAAATAGAAGCATGTAGAGGTTTTTTTCAGTTACCACAACGGATTAACCAAAGTTTTTTAAATTATTTCAAAGATGCTTGAATAATATGGTGATGCATTCACAGCATTTCAAAGATTACTAATGTCCTCAAGTCCAAAAAAAATTCCAAAAAGCATCTGCAACTTTAATTAAAATAAGTATAAAAGGAAATGTAATCCTTTTCTGTGTGCAGATGAACAATACAACAATACTTTATGCTTACAGACTTTCATTTATAATGCCTGTACTGAACCCACTAGGCAAGGCAGACAGACAATGTGGCTCTAAGTGTCAGCCGCATAAAACAGTAACACTTAAGCCTGGTTTTTGTCTGAATGTCTTACTTTGAAAACATATGCAGAACATTGAAATAAAAAGACTTAAAACTATGCCTTCATTAGCACAAACCGCTGAATAACCAATAAAATTAACTGTGTATTTGGCAAGCCACACACTTTAAAAGATTTCGGCCATATCAAAATTAAAAGAAACTACTGCTCAGACTGGAACATATAGTGTTAATAAAAGCACAAATAAAATTTTTTTTAAGAGATATCTAGCAGTAGATTGCTTTTTTTTTTACATGAGGTACTACTAATATTAAACATGATTGACATATGTGAGCACATGTCACAGGCAAACATTATCTTTTCAAAGATTTCATAACTCATCAGTACCACGAAAAAAGGTGAAATATGTAAGATCACTAGCGCACTAACGACCGGGTCACCTGTCTGTAGCAATTGTTCATGGTCCTATTTAAGAGGATCTTTAAAGGTCTCAACATGTTCCAAGTCTGTACATGGAGAGTGGGTGACCTGGGCACTTGTCCCCCTCATGGTCCTTTTTAAGAGGATCGTTAAAGGTCTCAACATGTACAAAGTCTGTACATGGAGGTTGGGCGACTTGGGCACTTGCGACACTCCTGGACCTATTTAGGAGGATCTTTAGGTCTCAACATGAAGCAGTGTGTACATGGAGGGCGGGCGACCTGTGGGCTCTCATTCCCCTCACGGTCATATTTAAGAGGATCTTTAAAGGTCTCAACCTGTACTAAGTTAGTACATGGAGTGTGGGCGACTTGGGCACTCGCCAACCTCTAGGACCTATTTAAGAGGGTCTTTAAAGGTCTCAACATGTACCAAGTCTGTACATGAAGGATGGGCGACCTGGGCACTCATCCCCCCTCACGGTCCTTTTTAAGAGGATCTTTAAAGGTCTCAACATGTACTAAGTCTATACATGGAGGGTTGGCGACTTGGGCACTCACCACCCTCTAGGACCTATTTAAGAGGACCTTTAGGTCTCAACATAAAGCAGTGTGTACATGGAGGGTGGGTGACCTGTGGGCACTCGTCCCCCTCACAGTCCTATTTAAGAGGATCTTTATAGGTCTCAACCTGTACCAAGTTAGTACATGGAGGGTGGGCGACCTGGGCACCCGCCACCCTCAAGGACCTATTTAAGAGGATCTTTAGGTCACAACATGTAGCAAGTGTGTACATGGTGGAGGGCAACCTGGGCATATGTTTACTTAAGAGTCTTAGAATAATTTTATTTGTAAAAAAAAAAAAAAACACCTCCACACAGAAATATAACTGAAAACACACAATCCAAAATAAGGTCAAATATAGGACAACACAATAGGACGTATAAAGCAACTAATAGGTTAAAGTATTACCATCAACTTGCCATAAAAACATATTTTTCTCTCTCTAAAGGAACTCTATCAATTGAAATTACAGCTAAAGTATAACAAAGATTTCCCCCCCCAAACTCTAGTCAGTTTTGTTCAAAGAATATACCAGCGCAGCAATGTTCTGAACAGTAAAACCTTTTATGATGTAATCACAAATTTAAGTGTCATTTATGTAGTTTCTTTCCTGTATGTTGGAAGTACATAAATGCTGAAATCTAGATAAGAAACCTTTATTCTATATATGAATAAATAATTTCCACATTTAATATAATTTAAAAATAAATCTACAATCTGCATCAAAAGATCAATGACACATTTTGACCTATATTTGAAACATGAGCATTATATCTTGTTTTATATTACTAGACAAGAAATGTCTGTATGATTATGAGATACTTAATTGGTATGCTCTTTTTTTATAATGTTGTAAAAACAGAACTGAGTTTAATAAATGTGAAACAACCCTGGGTTACAAAATGTAATTACAACAAAGATAAAAGATAGCGATAAACTACAGTTAGACAAAACATTAAGAAAGCACTAAATCTTAATCTGTTTCATAAGGGATTTTCATGTTATGCACCACTGGTATCCTGAATTTTAACCAATATCAACTTGACGCATTTCTATGCAGTCTACAGAGTGCTTTGTATATTGTCATTGCTAAGCAGAGAGAACTTGTATGTCTGTAACTTGTAGAAATAAGATTCACAATAAAACAAGGCATAGTGCCAATTTTACAGTTTCTACCATGTTTATCCCTGGAGCCCTATCCTGAGCCAAATGTAAACTTGTCCCGACGTCCCTACCTATTTACAAAAAGCAAATGCAAGCAATCTATGTGTATGACACAGTCATTAGGTTTTCATTTAAATAGTCACCTCATGAGAGTCATTTCTGTTTTAAAGTATTGCTAAGAAATAAATATTCTCACATAGTTACATAGCAGATCAAAACTACAAAATATAACACATAAATCTCCTAAAAATAAGCTCCCAGCATTCATTGCGCTTTCAAGAGGTTGATGTTTAGTTATTTCTTCACAAAAGTTTTTATTTTTAATCTTTAAACTTTAAGTCTGATACAGACTTCAGTCCTTTAGCGACTGCTGCATGCTTGAATCTAAAAACTTAATGTGGAGTATTTAGTCCATTTGTGGTGGTTAATATTCAAAGGTACAGATATCTGTGTGTATAGGCTCACTTCTGAACCTGAGTTTGGATCATATTTATTCCCTGTGGATTATTCAGTATATCTTGTGCTCCCAGCATTTCTCTGTGAATTCTGCAGCCTCCCTGTGATTCCACCTCCCTGCAATCTTGTTCAGTTTACAAAGTTTCAGTCTCTAGCAATCTTCACAGCTCCAGTGTCCTGTGCAGTCGTCAGAGTTCCAGCCTCAAGCATTCTTGCAATCTGTAGATGCATGTCTGTGGCATAGTTACAGGATGTGATGTCATGTGTAGAAGGGAGGTCACTTCCTGTAAGCCTATTGCTGACTCACATGCTAGTAGCTGAACAGTGTTTAAACTAGCTCCTGAAGTGTCATCCTTCTTGTGGTGCACACACTACACAATCACTCCAGATCCAGCCTCCTGCATTTCTGTGCACACTCCACAGCTCCAGCATCTAGCGAATGGCTTGCAGATACACCTGTGTTTCTAGCATGCAGTGCATACACCTGAGTCCTCTCTGCACTCTACATCGGGCTGCCACAAAGGGCTACAACCTGCTATATGTCTACAACTAATGTTGGACCAATGCCTCAGTTAGATTCTGTGCCCTGGTGAGCTGCCTTAACACATCTGACATAACCTGATCAGATCTGCAAAATGTGATAGTAGTTAAAGGAAGGTGGCAGGTGCTTAATACTTGTCCCCAATATATAAATACAAGTCTAAAAGTATGTATTAGTAGTAGTTTTGGCAAAATGCTAATTTACTGCAAGAAAAAAATATTCCTTGTGTATTATATGAAGAATATTTTACAAAAAACCAACCAACCATTACAGAAGCATAACATTATAGTATTTCTATACAATATTAAAAAAAAAGTATTTTTAGAAAATCTAATAACAACGTAATAACAGCAGTAAATCAACCGCCAAATGTATCTGGGGATATTACCAAGAAGTGTATTATACATATTGCTGTGGAACTTATACTAAATCCTTTATTATAAAAAAAATACAATAACATATTTGAACCACATTCAAGCATCATAGCACATGTACCTTTTCTAAGGAAACTATTATCCTGCTCACCGCCATTGTTTCTTTCTATTTCCACTGTTTTGCAATAAAAAGCAATAAAAAATAAATTGTGAAAGCAGGTTTATTATATTTAGATATCCAAACTGAATCAAAAAAGCAAATCTTTTTTTACAGAAAAGTTTCTAAATTTATCATGAGATTGTTCTTACTTCTCTTGTTTTATATTAATTTTTCTATCTACTCGTTCCACAAAGCTCTTGGCTGTGTTTAGATGAAGCCATATTTATAATATACTATATCAAAATGGTTAATAGAATTTCAATCAGTGTAAAATGTCACTCAAAGATTTTTTGGAACATCAATAGCATCTATTGTAGTTAATGTACAGTTATGAACTAATTTTTTCTCTTCTATTAAAATTTGCAATATACATTAAAGTTACATATATTTAGGATTCTTTTGTTTAAGTGCTAAACATATTTTTATATACCTGAGAAATGTATTTTACTTAGTACTTGTGAAGGGAGTGGTTTTGCCTGTATGGAGTGTAGGATACAGCAGGACTCCTTCAGCGGACCTCTAATGCTGCTGCATTTATTATGTTATAAACATATTTTAAGTAAGTTAATTGGAATCTCTTATTTAACTAATTTCTATATTTGCATATGTGTAATATAGGCTAGAACTATAGGCTAGAACTGCATAATGTTAGTATCAATTGCTCCTACCAAGCACATCCTTATCGGTAAGTCTTTGCCTTGTAATGTCTGGGTTTACACAGTAATAATAATATGTACGCATAACAACACATAAAAATGGAGAACTGTAGTCATGATAGGCTGCCATGAAACAAACCATCCCTTGATTTTATGTGGACATGTTTGAGTTTCATATCCGGATTAATGATCACAAGATCCAAATAAGTATCAGCTTTACAGTTTCAAGCATGTTACAACATTTAGACATTCAGAGACATAAAAGCTTGATAGCAATATAGCAAAATATTATAAACAACAATGCATATAGTAGGAAATCCAATATTCCTGCTATCCACCTGTTCCACACTGAAAATCAATTGAAAACCAGCTTTGTTCTTAGCTATCATGTGGGATCTTTGCACCTCACATCACTGCATTGGGTGTAATCCACAATATATACATTTCTTTATAGGTGGCAAGTTGCTACACTAAGAATTATTCCCTTGTTGTTTCAGTCTCATATGCTGAGGTATGTTAGTGGTGTAATCTAGATTTGAGAAACTACAACCATGCGATTAATATCACTGTCTAGAAATATATAATAAATACTACCCAATCCACTGGCAACAATTTCCCCTTTCCTTCTTTCAGCTTGGTTCCTGGAGAGGAGAACCAATACCTACCAGGTACGACATAATCAATTTCCTGATTGTATGGATTTAGCCATCACCAGAAATGTACCTTCATGTTGCCCCTCATATAGAGACATCCATCTTCATTGACAAAATATTCTCGTGTATTAGCCACTGTCTATTACCTGCAATATGCCAGATGCAAAGAACAAATAAGCCACAGGATTTTCCTGGTAATCTTTGGATGGTATGTCTCCAATGTACACCTTACTGTAGACTGCAATACAATGGTGTGATCACTTTGTAATTGCAACAGTTTCTTTACTCTTATTACAACTGTATTTGGTGTCGTGGGGGAGAAAGTAACATTTCAATGGGTGATGTGTCCCCTCCCACTACCCGCTCATTCAGACAACACACTGCCTCCTGTAGTACCTTACCCCACATCAAGGAGAGTATATGTAGGCTTTCTTTTCCTTATTTGATCTTTCAGGAGGCCATTCATTTGTTCAGTTAAACCCACTGTATGAAGACAATAGGGAATATGGTAAAGCCAACACCCACCATTGTCAACTGACCATTGTCAAATCTCCTTGCCAGTAAAATGGGATCCATTATCAATTTGTATCTTTGCTGGAGATCCATATTGGAGAGTCAGGTTAGTTAAAATCTTGATTGTAGTATGGGCAGAGGACCATGTGACAAGCACCCCAAGGGAGGTGTCCACCGCTTTGCAGTAATTTTAAACATCCCATGTCCAATGTGCAAACGGCAATAGAGTTAATTTGCCACACCTGTCCAGCGTGTTTACTTTTATATATGAAGCCTACATCTGTCAGCTTCTTTTGATTCAAGAGTTGACAAGTCTTACACATCTCCACAATGATTTGGGCCATTCATTCGGTTATGGGTATTAATTTTCTTTAAGGCCACACATTGGTGCCTTCGGCTCAACTCTGTGCATGGGTTCACTTTACCAACATATACAAATCAGTTCTTTCTTCTTTAGTGAGTGCGGTGGATTTGATCTTCACCAAAGCATCTGCTGCACTATTGCCTTCTAGTCCTGAATGAGCATTGACATGCCCTACAGATACAGGCCTTGTGTGACCTGATCGGTCAAAATCGCATCCCAAGTAGAGTCTCCATATGCTTTTCATTCATTTTGGCACCAGGTAGGCATCCACAATCCTATCCCATCCAGTTCTCGGAATACAACCCAGTTTTCGGTGCAGATGATTACCAGACCTTTAGTCTTTTCTAGGACCATCAACTTCACACTTTATTCTCCACTTCACACCTAACTTTCCTAACTCCTCCCTCTCACAAACTAGCAGGATATGCAGAGCGTGGTGATAATGTCACAGCTGTATGCTTCTGCTCCTATATCTTTCCAACCCTGGCTTGATTTTTCCCTGTTACTTCCCCTTCCCTTCTATTACTTCTACATGTCAGCAATGCCTGTTTGCGGCCATGCTGACTGATCAGTAGCGCTAGATCTTTGTTTCAATGACAATGTAACTGGAAAGTATATCAATGCTATCAGAGAGAAGACTGCACTCCGATACAAAAAGGAGTCATTTGTCTTGGATGCACATGAGTATTGCTGGCTCATGTGAGCTACCCGGTGAACTTACTGGATGTAAGTCATGTCGCTCTAGGCATTTGCCTGTGGTTGGCTCTGATTGTTCAATATGTTTTCCTCAATGGCACTTATTAGTAGACATTACTGCACTGCACCTCTGTCACATGTTTTTTTTGACACGTCAAATTGTTTTCTAATTGTTAACTGAGTTTTTATACTTATTGAATGTTATATTTATATGTTCCAATTGTCCTTATTTTATAGTCTGTTTTATTTTCCTGATGTTTTTAGTTGCACCAGCTCTTTGGACTGGATACAGACCTCCACCACCACAGCGGCGGTGAAATTCCAATACTGGTAAACTGTCAGCTGCAAAGTCCTGTGTGTGCAAAGGGAGGCCACTGAATTTAGTTCTATCAGTATTTGGATGTTGAATTCAAATTTTTTATATCATATTACTTTGCACATTGAAGAGCTTGCTTTACACATTACCATATGAGTATATGTGAGCTCATATCAAGAGATTTGTGTGTATTTGATGCATTGTATTTGTAGTATAGCATAGTTTAGATTGTTATTACTCTAAGCCTGTGCATTAAAATCACATCTATTATAGCACATTATTCACTATCTAGTTCCCAGCTTATACCCCATTTTATAACATCTATGCTGTAAGTGTTGTAGCATTTGTATTTTAAAGGAAGCTGCTTTCTTAGTTGTTTGAATTATACTCTCACAATTCCCATTTTTTTCACAATAATAAGCAGAACGAATAAGTGAATAACAAGATTGCATTATTGCTCAAAATTCCCACTAAAGCCTGTAATTTGTACTTAGAATGAGAGAAAGTGTAGTATAGAAATAGCAAACACCACAATTGAAAATGTGTTTACTCAAATCTCAATGCAATAAACTTATAATTCATAATGCCAGATAAGGTATTAAAAAAGGTGTCAGTGCATATACACCATACTGAATATTCTTTGTATCATTATGAAAATAACTTTAACATTTAGATTGTTGCCTAACATTCATTTGTGGATTCATGTTTATGCTTAATGCACTAATGTTCACATAGGTAGCTTCTGTGCTCCAACAGTACTTTGTGCAGCATAATATAATATATGAGAATATTTGTTACATAGATTCTTCTGCCTCTAATTGACCTCCTAGAATTACAAGTCCTTCTCTCTGGGTTAACTGTGAGGAACGGTATCCTTAGCTGGGCTGCCACAAAAAAAAAAAATATTACACCCAAAATTAGACCTACTTCCTTTCTCACCTTGATCATCTCCTCCAGCACTTCTTCCATTACTTCTCACCTTGATTTGCACTTTTTTCTACTCTTACTCTTACTCTTACTGTGTCTGTTTCCTCTTTTCACTTGCACTTTATTTCCCCCCCTTGTTTTCTTCCATTGTTCACTTTTATTACTCATCTTCTTATAATACATTTTTGTTTGTGTATTTTAGTGTCTTTCCTTCATCTTATACTTGTGCAAAGTGCCAAATACGCATTATTTCTCTTCATACTCATGTTTCTTTTCTTCTTTGCTGTGTTTCTGCCCCATCACCTCTTTCTGCTCCAGTCCCTCTCATTACTGATCTGTATTATAGCACCATTTAACACTTTCCTTGTCACTTATCTAAGCAGACACATCTGTTCTTACTCTTTTTCTCATATCTCTTTAATATCCCTTCCACTACAGGAACTACCCCAGAAACGAAATCTCCCATTATGTTCTACGATTCAACGTCTAGCCAGGCTATCTGGGCAGCATTATATCTTGTGAGCAGCACTGATGAGAGGGAGTAGGGGGTCAGAGTTGGGCTGTAGTGACTATTTGCTGCTGCTGTTCTGCTGACAAGCCGTGGCGCTGCAGGAGCAGACAGCCTATGCAGCATAGCGGTGCTATAACCTATGCAAGCTGGAGACCACAGAGTGGGAAACAACGACGGCACCACTACAGCCTGGCACCCCTGTACAATGCATCCCCCATCATTGCCCCGCTTAATAATCTTGCATAACATGGAACAGCTATTGTACAGTGGCAAAAAAAACAAAACAAACATTTAGGTTATTTAACTTGAGCTATTTTTTTATAAGTATCCCTGACAGCAACAATAAAGACATTTTACAGTGAATTTAATGTGTAACAGGAAAATTAAACTGACAATTAAAAAATGTCAAGAAAGATAACATTTTCTTTTTTTTACATTTTTTTATTTTTTTATTTCTGGAACTTAAATAAATATATTGACAAGTCTGAATCTCGTGCTATTTATATAGAAGCATTTTTAATAAGGTGAACTTTATTAGAGATGTTTCTGCGAAACACAATCCAAAGCAACAGGGATTCAAAAAGTTAGCAAGAACTGAGTGGTTTATGTTTGTCACTAGTCAGGAACTGTCAAAAATATACTGGAAATCTGTTGATGTACTATATCCTAAACAATATGTTAGTTTAGGAACAGATTGCTATGTTCTAAAACTGTCTAAAACCACCCACATCTTTCTATTATAATTTAAACTGAAATTGCATGAATTAAGTAAGAGAATCTGATTATCAGATTGTAAGTAGCATACTTGATTGATAAAACCCTCTCCTTGCCAAAACCAGTTTTCAAAACTGTCCTATAGTGCACATTATTGAAAAATAATAGAGGAAACTGACAAGCAGTCATACACACTGAAAACACAGTGAAATCTAATATTTAATATTAAGCAAAAATAACACTTAAATTAACAGGCATAATGTTTCGCCATGGCTACAGTAATAAACATAATGGTCACACTTCATGGCAATCTCACTGCTATGCTACAAATAGAATACCTACTTAATAAATGTAAAATAAAAATACAGGTCACTGCCTCATCTGGCTGAAAGCAGAGATAAAGTACAGAGTACAAATGGCTTTGGACTGGACTCAGACTTCCGGCAATACCCTCTTGTCCGTACAGTCGGATCGTATCTCCTCTGATTTTGTAATCTGCACATGCATAAAAGCGACTCATTTGGAATGTTATCTGCTCGTTCCAGATTTCCAACTTATGTCAGATACCAACAGGATGGGTACTTAGTATTCCAATGCTCAACACAAGTGTACTGGTCCAGACTTTTAATCCATCACCATTTTAAGTATGCAAATTTTAAGGTGGGATATGTGTCAGAAGAAGAGTGCTTAGCGGGATTCAACTGGGATTCAGTAGTGGATCCAGTTCTTTATTATCCAATTCAAATTCCTTTGCTGTCCCAAGTAGAATCTTGGGGCATGACCAGAAGGTGTATGAGAAACATGTTTTCCAAATGAATATCAGCTATTGTGATAGCATCATTAAGGCACTGCACCAAAGGGGTGTGAATTGTACCACCATAGGAGTGTGTCTTCTAAACAGGTGCAAACACATTGTGAATAAAAATGTTAACATATATAGTAAAGCCTGCAAACAGGATGACTTTTATAATCTTTATAGAAAGCTAAAAGTAGGTAAAGACTTGAGAGCAATAATGGGCTGAGTTGCCGGGCAGGACTTGGTATTAGAGTATACGCTTGCCAACGCTCTTTGCACCATTTCGATCATTTGCAATTTCACATTTGCAATAGTCATAAAACTTAAGATAGGGTATGTCTATTGGACTTCTGTTCATACAAGGAGAATGGTTAGTGTACTGGTAACAGAAATGCATGGATATTGCCCTATGATTATTTATTTATTTATTTATTAACAGGTTATTATATAGCGCCCACAGATTACGTAGCGCTTTACAATGTTACAATCTTTATAACAATACTGGGGAATAACAGACAGACTGGGTGGGTAAGAGGGCCCTGCTCACAGGCTTACACTCTATAGGACTATAGCAAATTGTTACTTGCACATCCGAACATATAGTAATTAGAAGGTAGGATCTGGGGCCTCATTTACTAAGGGCAATTTTCTTTAAATCACCTGAGCTTGAATTACTTTACCAGCGATTTGCAAGTCTCAGGTTTACTAAAGCAAAATCTCCCCCAAATCACCAGAGATGAGTGGAGATTTAAGTCTCCAGTGTTTAAATCGCTCTGTCGATTTTTTGCATGAGTGACATACAAATCTCTGGATTTACTAAGGGGAGATATAGTAAATTGCCAGAGATTTGCTGCCAACTCTTCCAAATTAATTTGGATGGGGGTGAGTGTTGATTTCATAGAAATCGGCACTCACTTTGCTTTGGTAAACCCCCATCACTTGTGTAAAAAAATAAAAACGTGTTAAAAATACTAAAAATGGCTGCTGATTCAAGCATTTAGCCCTTGGCATGCTGCTTGCATATAGTACTATAAGGCATAGCATGCCCATGTATTGCAGGGAATGCTGTGCCTTATAGTACCCTAAGTGACAGCGTGCCAAGGGTCAAGTGCATGCTGCCGCAACCATATTATCCTCGGTAAATGTGTAAATCAAAATAAATGGCATCGGTAACATAATGAAACTAATACGTGTCCTCCATCCCTATGTATAATAATCAATGTGTCCTCTGTCCCTATGTATAATAATCAATGTGTCCTCCATCCCTTTGTATAATAATCAATGTGTCCTCCGTCCCGATGTATAATAATCAATGTGTCCTCTGTCCCTATGTATAATAATCAATGTGTCCTCCGTCCCTATGTATAATAATCAATGTGCCCTCTGTCCCTAATGTAAATATTATATGTTCCCTCAGATCCTATTTAGAATAGTAGATGTCCCCTCAGATCCTATTTAGAATAGTAGATGTCCCCTCAGATCCTAATTACAATAGTAGATGTCCCCTCAGGTCCCTAAGTAGATTAGCAGTTGTCCCCTCAATACTTTACATTAAACATTTGATGTCCCCAGTAATATGACATGTATAAAAATATGGCCTGTTTAATATTACTTCATTACAATGCATGGATACTATAAATTAAATTTAACACATTTTAAACACCAAACTTTAGATATTTATGCTACTCACAGTTCTGTAGTCTTCTATGTTGATTGGCGACGATCAGCTGGACGGCTGCTGTGAGACTTCTTGTGGCTTTGGCTGGCGATGTCCTCCTCTTCCATCAGTGTTCCTCCGGCGAATGATGTATGTCATTCCAGGGGCCTCATTTATAATCTCGGCCATGGAATGACGTCAGAGGATGCCGTGGTCGAGATTATAAATGAGGCCCCTGGCATGACATACGTCATTCGCCAGAGGAAAACTGAAGGAAGAGGAGGACGTCCTAAGCCTGGGTCATATCACAAAATAACTCCTTGTTTATTCTAGCAGATGAGGACACATCTGTACAACAACTACATTTCAACTGAGAGGTCCATATTTTATGAAGCTGGTCATGGGTGTGCCTATAGTCTCAGTTGCCCTTCATATAATCCATTTTAAACAATGTTTTGTTTAATAATTTCCATTGCTTGGCATTAATACGAGGGCTAAATCTTCCTTTCATTTATCTGGTTGGACAATATACTCTTTTATTTTAAACTATTACACTATTTTTGCTTTTAAAGCAATAAGCCTATTAATGTAAATAATTAACTATTTAAATATTAATATTTCAGCAGCCTGCAATGCCTGCAGTCTAGCCATTTATGTTATGGATATTTGAATGTCCAATGAACCTTCTAAGTTTCCAAATGTGCAATTTGTCCTTTACTGATTGTTCTTTGTAAATGTATCAGTGTTTGATTTTATAAGTGAGCAGATTCAGTTTGGCTCCTCTTTGACATTTGTATTTTAGTAATTGTCCATGGCATATATGCTTTAACGGGTTCTGTTTTTCCGAATGAAAATCATATTTCCGAAATACAAACAGCCGACAGCACGTTTTCAAGGAGGTTAGTTTACAAAGGGAGTCTTAGGGTTAAGATGCGGGGAGGGGGTCTTGGGTTTAGGCTGTGGTGAAGGGAATCTTAGTGTCAGGCTTCGAGGAAGGAAGCGTTAGGGTCAGGCTTCAAGGAAGGGAGTCTTAGGGTCAGGCTGCAGGAAAGAGAGTCTTAGGGTCAGGCTGCAGGGAAGAGAGGGTTAGGGTAATAAAAGAAAAGGTTAAGCTGAGGATTGGGACAAGGGTTGGGGTTGGCTAAATACTCACTGGTCACCACTGTGGATTCATGCTGGGGATCTTCAATTCCCTCTCCTTGGCAGGGCAGAAGCAATTGATTAAGGAGCGACTTCGAAAAACAACCCTTTCGCAAAAAGGCCATTCTCACCACGACCCACACCCATGTTTAAATTGTATCTTGATAAATACAAGAAAATGGTATATAGTGTTTCCTCCTGGGTATGAAGACAAAAAGTAAACTACTAATATTCAGTGGTGAACCTTACATTTGCACTTACACAAAAAAACACAAAAAAGTTATTCTATACAGTAGTTTACTCAATATAATGATACTCCATTAATGTTTGCACATACGGAAATGAAATGGGCCCATAAATGTTATCACTAGAAAGCAAATCCAAAGCTTGGTAATAAGAAGAACACAGTTGAAAGTTAAACCTGGGCAAAAATTTGGCATGCGGTCAGAATATTTTGCCTTTGTTTATTGCACACAAACGCTGACCAGCATTACTTTTAAACTCATATAGACCTGGGCTAGGAGACCACCTTTACCTCCACTGTTGTTTGCCACAGATGACATTTGCCTCCATTGCATTTCAGCATAGTTTTGCCTAAATTTCCTCCTGATTTTCTCTGAATCTGGTCCTAACTGACTTGAAGCAACTTCCTCAGTTGAAGCTGTATTTGCTTCATACACCATAGGTTTTTATTTATCACATACAATTTAATGTCTTCAGAGATCCATTTCTAACGAAAGTTCTGTGCGTATTTTTAGGATCGGATCGATTTTGCATCAACTGCGCATGCGTAGTAATAGTGATACGCCGTCTACGTTGAAGTTAAGATCGGAAATGGCTAAGGGACGGACTTGTGAATCGGGCGGAGACAAATGCGACCCTAAGTGCGGCGGAAAAATGGGCGGGGGGAGGCATTGAGATAAGGGAAAGTGGGCGCGCTTACACAGTTAGGGCCGGAAATATCCGCAGCTAATACACATAAGGCTGGAAGTGAGTGCAGCCAGATAGGGCAAGTTACTGCAGGTCTAACTTTAGGTCCGGCCGGAGGTTGCGAGGGGAGTGATTGTTTTTTCTGGTGGGTGTAACCTGCTCCGACCTGCCACTTAGTTGCGTATATTTGCGGCCCGATCGCCGATGGAAGTCTGAATACGGTCCTTCTTGTCTTCTTTCTTATAGGATTCTGAAAATGATAATCGTGTTATTAACCACCTGCTGATCTCTGAACCTTACTGTTAGACAGTTACATTAGAGCATATGTGTGTAATCAGAAATGCACCTAAAAATATAAGTAATGTATTCACATTTAACATGTTGCATGCAATGACTGACATACATCGAAGTTGTCTGCAATTAATAAGAAACTAACTGTGTCTCATACATAATGTAGCTGACATTTGTAATGGTTGGGTGATACATAGGTGCATTGAATAGAAAGTAAGATGCAGATACTATGTGTTACTAATGTGCATATATTGATAGGTTAATGTTCACCTATATGTTGTTTCAATTGCTTTCTAATGACTCTTCCCATAATGAGATTAGTGCTGACTTCTTAGAAATATACCTGCATTAACGGTGAAAGAGAAATGTGTCAGAATGTTGATCACATCTTGGTTTCTCATCTTACCGCAGTCTGCTGTGCATAATTATGAAGCCAACAGATTGCATGCAAACTGCAACCAACTGTACAGTAGTCTGAAAAATATTATTTTATTTAGAATCAATATCAGTGTATGTTCTTCATATTCAGTTTTCATGACATATTTTCTCTTTGCAACTAAACATAATTAAAAATATGTAAAAAAAATGTAACTCAGTCATAGGGCTGGATTTACTAAGCAGAGATTTGTAAAATCGGTTTTTATTTGGCGATTTTGCAGCGATGGTTAAATCGCTGTATTTACTAAAGTAATGTCGCCTGAAAATCGCCAAAAATGCTGCCTCTTCTAAATCGCCGTTGTTACAATCGCCATGGGGATTTAGAAAAGGCAGAACATACAAATGCAGAGATATAGATAAAGGTGGCGCTGGATATAGGTATAGCAGCTGTATGGGGTGTTATGTCTCCACCCCCAACTTTAAAAATTAAAGTGGAAAACAAAAAAAGAAAAGGGTACAGCACTTTTTTAAAAAAAGGTTATATGATAGTGATAATAGTAATTGGTATAAGAAATATTCTAATATAAAATGAGATATATTGTAATGTATAAGGTCCAGTTACTGAAGCTAAATGTGGGCTTCAATAATCCACAGAGAACGGCATAAGAATAGGTATCAAATATTTAATTACTAATCAACATATATTAAGACATAAAAAATAAAAATATTAAAATCTGATATATCTCAGAACATACAAATGGCTGTATTTACTATACAGCAATTTGTAAAATCTCTGCAGTCACCCAAAACTCGGCCGAGTAAACAGAGGTGGGTGTGAGTATCGATTTTGTTGAAATTAACACTCACTTAGAAAACTAACCCACATAAAATTAAAAAAAAAATCCA
>WWET01002182.1:57137-69802 GCA_011038615.1 Limnodynastes dumerilii
TAACCCCCATAAAATAAAAAAAAAAATCCATGAACCCCCCCCCCCCAAATAATTCAGTTTTAATATTAAAATACATGGCGCGGCATGCTATTAACCCTTAGAATGCTGTTGCATATAGTACTGTAAGGCACAGCATGCAGGTCATGTTGTATGTGGCAGCATGCCATTAACACTTGGCATGTTGCCGCTTATGGTACTAAAAGACACAGCATAACCCGCAATACATTGTCATGCTGTGCCTTACAGTACTATATGGGGCAGCATGCTAAGGGTTAATAGCATGCCGTGCTATGTATTTTTAGTGGACAAATCGTTTAGAATTGTTTTATTTATTTTTTTTAAACTAAATAATGATTTTAAAACATTGGGACAGGGAAGACTTACCGGCGGGTGGCTCACTAGGCTTGCCGCATTTTACCTGGCTCCCGGCGGGCAGCGCTAAAAACCATGTCCATCGGGTCTGTACCGTGGCGATACACCTGCAGCTGATAGAAGGGTCTCCTCCAATGCTTCCACCACGCTGTGCCGTGAGGTCTGCAGTCAGGACCATCACTCTTGCCCCGGAGTCTGCCTCTAACGTGGAGGACGCCATTACACAGAGAGGACTGTCGGCTCTGCCTCTCTCCCACAAGGACTGCATAATTTATTCGGGGAGCGGATAGCTGTGGCTCTCCCTGGTAAGGGTACAGCTCACTGGATTGCAGGGGAGCTGCGTGGGTGGCGGGGACGCCATCTTGGGAATCAGGACGGAGTAGCTGCGGACTTGCTAGGGTTGCCATTGCCACAAGGGAGAGGCCTGCTTAGAACCCCCTTTGAACATTCCTGACATTTGGCTCTGCTTTTCTCCCACATCAAGCTCCAGGACAGCTTGGGGTATCTGCAGGGGTAGCTTCCTGGACCTCCTACTGGAGAAGTTACTGCAAGTTGGGCTACAGTGGAGAAATGCAGTAGGTGGGGTGGCCATTTTGGAAAGCGGCACATGTAGTTTGGGCACCAGGGTTGAGAACTCAAAAAAGGTAACCTGTGTCCCCTTACCATTGCTGGCCATAAAAGGTGTTTGATCCAGAACTTTATGACTCCTGCCCCATAAAGGAATTGCCAGCATCAATATTTGTGCCTGTTATTGATATCTGCAGCTGCTTACACTATTTTTATTCAACATACTAATAAATTTAGAATTTAGAAACTCTCCTATTCTCTGGACTAAGGCTCCAATCTAATTTACTGCTATTATATAGAGGGCGTTGCTGCAGCTCTGATTTAACTCAATGGGCCGGATCCAGAACTACATCCGTCTTCCATAGGCGGACGTAATTCACTGAACAATAGCTACTGCGCATGCGTAGTAGCTATTGTACGTAATCTGCGTATTGTTTTGATACATAAATTACGTATATGCGCAGTAGCTATTGTTCAGTGAATTACGTCCGTCTATGGAAGACGGACGTAGTTCTGGATCTACCCCAATGTGCTGAACTCTCAGGTTTACCTGACTACCTCCATATCGGCACACGGCACATCTGGATGCCCACATTCGCTTACTCTAGGGACTTAATTATTAATCAGAGTATATATGCTGTTTGCTGAAAAGAGGGAGAAGTAAAAAGAACATAGAGAATAATAAACGTCTTTCCTTATAGGAAATATCCAACTATCTCTTCTCGTACCTTCACCTGCTATAAAGCCAGACATAAAGCCAAAGGAAAGTCACGGATCTGTAACTGTGTTAACCTTACAAGGGTATCTGACTCCCTTCATATCTCATAAATCACATCTGGATATCTACATTAGCATACTCTAAGAACTCAATTATTGATCAGAGTATATGAGCTGTCTGCTGATAACAGTACATCTGCCTTTCTCCACAGGAAATATCCAAATACTACTTCTTTCACCCTATCTGATACATATCTAGGCACAAACTCAAAAGGAAGTGTAACGTAGCTTCAACAATCTCCTAAAGCCTGTCTCCTAACTTCTCAATCTTTTAACTCTAAGGGACTCACTTTTTGAACGAAGTATACGTACCTTTATTAGTATAATTCATTGTTCTGCAAGGAACTGTACAAGTGTTCTATTGGATGCCAATGGACTGTAACTAAGGCCCTGATACAAGTTGGTTAAATTGCTCTTTATTTGATTATTGCTCTTGGATATATCTCACTTCCATATAGAATTGTACTTATCTGGAGAGAAGCACCTGGTTCCTTTAATCCTGACTAATGATACACAGTGCTTCATCTATCGGTGTTTGATTCTAATCTCACAATTTATCTGGGTTTTGAAGCAAATACAAAACTTAACTAGTCTCTTGATAATATTAACTTGGAGCTATTTTATATATCATATGATGTAATTATTCTCCTTGAAATCCGGTAGGGGAGGATTTTATTGATCTTGCTTGTGGGGGACCTACAGGTGTTGGTCATTTCAGTATATCTCTGTCTTTTTGTTGGGAAGCCCAATTTTTTGGGAGTTACATAGTTAAAAGGGGGGGGGCATGCATAAATATTGCAGTAGATCTGGGGTAACCAAAACTAATACCTTATCTGAATCCTCCACAATGGGGAAACATAAGACACCAGGCCCTAAGGGAGGAATTTTTCCCCCCTCCCAGTCCCCCCCTTTACCATCACATAGTACATCCCCACAGTCTAGTGACTTAGCAGCTTCTCAAGCGGTGACAATTGTGCTGACAGGCCACACATCAATGGCTGAGATGGCCAAAGAGCTCTCGCAATTATTAATGCCAGTTTTTGACAAGCGCTTTGATGCTTTTCAGACATCATGAAACAACTCTAAAGCTAAGATTTCTGATATTTCCTCACATATTAAATCCCTGGAACAGCGTACTAGTAACAATAATGATCATATCTTAACTCTGCAGGGTGACACAGAGAGCCACTCCTCTCAAATTCATGCCCTACAAGAAAAAATTGAAGACCTAGAAAATAGAAGCAGGAGGAATAACCTCCGATTTATTGGAATACCAGAACGTATCAAGGGGTAAGACCTATATGTCTTTCTTCAGTCCAATCTTATTATGTCTCTTGGAATCTCCACCTCAGTGGGATTACCCAACATAGAGAGAGCCCACAGGTTAGGTAAAGAGAGAGATGGTTCGGACACACGCCCCAGGCCTGTCATAGCCAGGTTCCTTGAATTTAAAATGAAGGAAGCTATTTTGGTGGCTTATAGGAAACAACCACAATTGCTTGTCGATGCCATAAAAATCTTGATTTTTCAGGACTACTCCGTGGCACTCTCACAGAAACGCAAGGAAATTTCCCCTATATGTAAATTATTGATGGAAAATGGGAAGCGGTTTGCCTTACTATACCCTGCAAAACTGTGCGTCATTAAAAAAGGCCAGACCTTAATCTTTGATGATCCTAAAATTGCGAGGCGCCATCTTCAGACCAATTTCACCCTGCCGGTATCTCCTGTGTGTTCCCCGTAATCTCCTTTACAATAGTAAAGTACAGTAAGATATATGTTTGATAAACCCTTGGGGTCCTACCCTTAGTTACAGGCTATTTCTCTGTTATTTTCCCATAAGGTTGTCTGGACAAGGTAGATGGAATAGGTTATGTACCGAGTCCTCCCCTATCTGGAGATGATTCTCTATTTCTCTCTTTTATGTTTTCTGTTAGTAGAGTAATTTTAATTTGTTATTGGCACCTGGTGACTTTGGGTTATACTCACCTTTTTGTTAATTTGGTTTGGAAAAGTTTTGAAAATGTTGTGAACCACACCACTATGTTTGATTTCTATGATTTCAATGTCATTCTCTAATGTTACTTGTTTTTGTTATACAGTTGTTACCACCCACATGGAGAGTCGTTATACCCTTGATCCGGTTCCCCAAGGACCTTGAGTCTAGCGTTTGGAGTGGGAGACATTTTCTGCATCTCGGTTATGTCAGGAATGGGTGAGTCGTCCATGCAGTCCACACAAATTGACCAAAATATAGAATCCCAACCCCAATCCCAAAGTGGGAGGACTAAATACTCCTATTAAACGTAAAAAAGTAGTCTTACACTTAGGCAAATCCAAAATTGATATTGCTTTATTACAAGAGACCCATTGGAAGGCATATAGCGAAGCTACTCTAAAAGCATGGTGGATTGGGGACTGTATTTCCGCAACCTATCTTACAAAAGCTAGAGGATTGACAATTATTATATCTAAGTCCATATAATACACAGTCTTAGACACTGTTTCTGACCTTGAAGGCAGGTATCTATTAGTTGACCTTAAAATACATGATACCAATTACACTTTAGTGAATTTGTATAGCCCGAACACATACCAAAAAGATTTCTTTCAGAACATTTCTAGGCATTTTGCTCCAAAGGGATAATTTCAATCTAATTATTGGGGGAAATTTTAACTCAGTGGATGACCCTTCCTCGATAAAAGTCCTATTCCTGACAGCCCACACAGAGTACAAGCTTCTCCTTTTTTTGACCTTAAGGCAGCCATTTGTTTGGTGGATCCCTGGCGACTTCTCAACCCTACGGACCGTTTATTCACATTTACATCGGGGGTTCTTGGTTTACAATCGAGATTATAACATATCTTGGTAGCAGACAGGTTAATGACAGAGGTACGATCTCTTTATCTCTGAGTAGTGAGGGTTCATGGTTACGTCTCTGGAGATTCCCTGGTTTTTTATATCAGTCCGATGATTTTATCCGTTATCTCCGCCTCCAATGGAATAATTTTGTCGACGATAACCTGGAGCATTTTGACGACCCGGTTCTCTTTTGGGCGGCTTCTAAGGCTGTCATGTGAGGGCATGTAATCAATTATACTGCTAGTCACAATCGGGAAGCTCGTTAAAAACAAGATGCTTTAAGACGGGAGGTGACACATCTATATAGCCTTCATGTCCAAAACCCGACAGAAGACTCTATGCGTGATTATCGAGAGGCACGTCAGGTCCTGGAGACCTTTTTGACAGCCCAGGCACAGCGACATACGGATTTCACAAAAAACAAGTACTTCCGATGGGGCAACAGAGTGGGCAAAATCTTGGCTAATATTGCCAAGTGATATGCCAATAAGAGGGGCCAAATTGTATCAATTAAGGACGATATAACACAATCAATTAAAACTAAATCGGCAGACATTGCAAATATATTTCAATCCTACTATTTGCAACTATACTCCCAGGAATCTGAGAACCCAGTAACTAGGGATCGTCTTCTATCAGATGCTAACCTCCCTCCTTTAACCCAGGTGCAAATTGATATACTAGAGGAGGATATTACCATAGAAGAAATTAGTAGGGTAATTCGGTCCCTCCACCTAAACAAGTCTCCGAGTCCGAATAGACTAACAGCAGAATATTACAGGTGTATACTCCAGGACATTGCGCCAACCTTAATAGAACTTTATAAATCCCTGTCACAGATCTCAGCCTTCCTTCCCATCATTTAATGAAGCTTTCACGTTTCTAATACCAAAACCTGGAAAGGATCCCCAACTCCCTTCCTCTTATCGCCCTATCACTCTTCTCAACTTAGATTTTAAAATTCTGGCAAAAATAATGACCAATTGTCCTCAATCGATACTCCCCTCTATATTAACGGACCATCAAATGGGGTTTGTGAAAGGTCGCCATTCGGTAAAAGCAATACAATCCACAATCGCAGCTGTATCACTCTCATCGGGTCAGCGCAACTCCAATATGTTATTAAGCCTTGATGCTCAGAAGGCGTTTGACTCGGGGGCGTGGTCATATATATTCCATGTTCTTTGTAGGCAAAACTTTGTGTCAGACTTTATTAATTTAATAGGGCTCTTTTATACTAAACTGGCAACCTCGTTTCTAATCAACAAACTTAAGGGCTCTCCATTTCATATGACTCAAGGCACTCACCAGGGATGTCCCATGTCCACTTTACTCTTTCTTTCGATCTGGTAGATAAGGGCTACGGAAAACCAATGAGTTTTTTGCAATCCTGTTCTCAATATGGTTTCTTAAAAACTTCACAAATGTCATATCTGCAGGAGCAATACTACATTTGTAAGGTATTGCGGATGTTCTCTCCACTAGACGAGAATAACCCCTTGGACCAATTATTATCGCTATTCATTATAGATTTTTAAGATCCAGGTTCAATTACTCTAAGGCTAAGACAGGTATCTCACAGTGGCAAGAAAGCTTTCCTGACTTAGACTCAGAGCAAATCCTGAAGGCTTTGGAAAAGGGCATTCAATTCTACCCGGTCATGACATATCACGAAATGGCGCTGACTATTTCTCATAGGGCATATATCTCTCCTGCACAAGGCTTTCATATGGGGATTTGGAAAGATAATCAATGTCAGAAATGTAATTTTCCTGCAGCTGATTTATTTCACTGTTTCTGGGACTGTCAAGCCATAAAGCGATTCTCGACGAGAGTCGCTGGTTTTATTAGCATACATCTGGTTAACTCCTTCTCCCTGACGGCAAAATGGGCAGTCTTTGGCATCCTTCCCACAAACTGCAGAGTATCTATTGCCTGCAAAAAATTGTTATATCTAGTTTCAGCAGCAGCACGTAAATCTATTTTGCAGGTATGGGCTCAATCATCACTTGATAGGCTTCTTGGGGACTTCTGGTATTAGGTACGAGGTATAGATAAACCATAGTCTTGGGTCTCACTCATTATATTACATTTTATTTCTCCACTTGAAATGACGATTCTCCGGTGTATTGTTTTGTTTTTTGTTTATTTTGTTATTGTTTGAATGCTTTCTATGTAACTGTATCAATACTTTGTATATGGACATAGGGCCTGATCCTGAACTACACCCGCTGTCGCTAGGACGGCAGGCGTAAGCGTAAGATCGGCTTTTCAGCCGATCTGCGCATGCGCCGGGCAGATGTTGCTACGGCAACGCCCGATCGTGGATCGGGCGTCCGTAGCAGCGCCGTAGGGACGCTGGAGGGTGCGTCCCTACGTTCAGGTTAGTGTAGGTGGGTGGGGGGAGGTAGTTTAATGAAAGTGGGTGGGCGGGCTAGGTGGCCATACGCTCCTGTGCGAGCTAATGGCCCCTTCCTTACGCCGGCTGAAGTTAGGGTAGCCTTCAGCCGGCGTAAGGAAGGGACCATACACGCGCACAGGGGGAGTGTCGGGGCAAGTGAACGCCGATACACTGTGCTTTAGTAAGCACAGAGCATCGATGTAGGTCTGGATCATGCCCCGTGTCACTGCCCTCTCTCGCGTAAGGAAGGGGCCATACGCCCGCACAGGGGGAGTGTCGGGGTAAGTGAACGCCGATACGCTGTGCTTTAGTAAGCACAGCGCATCGGCGTAGTTCAGGATCAGGCCCATACTGTCTATGTAATAATGTACTATTTGGTGTGGCTCAATAAAAAGTGTCATTAAAAAAAAAAAACATTGGGACAGGGTGTGTGGCAATTTTGAAAGATAATTCGCCTTCATTTACAGCTAAATTGTGGCGAAATAACCCTTAATAAAATCACAACACATCGCGGCGGACTATAAAGCGTCAGCAAAAAACACCCCTTAGTAAATCTGGTCATTTGGGAACCCAATCACTGGAAAATCGTGTCGATGGCTGGTGATTTATAATTGCAGTCAATTTCACAGCTTAGTAAATCCGGCTCATTGGGTTAGAGAAGAAGATAAACAGACACATATTTTTATTGACATTTTTTTTTTTATCATATTCCATTTTACCCACGTGTGAAATTCTTTAAACATGTAAATTATGATACAAGCATTTTGGGTTGAACATCTCAGTATATTCACCAATAATGAAGCTAAGTAACATTGGGCCTGATCCAGACCTACGCTGGCTGGCGTTAAGACAGCCAGCAGCGTAAGATCGGCTTAAAAGTGAATCGGGCGTCCGTAGCAGCGCCGTTGTAACATTGGAGGGGTGGCGTCCCCCAGCGTTACTACATTCAGGTTAGTGTAGGTAGGGTAGGTAGTTTAATGAGGGAGGGGTTTGCGGCCAAATGCTCCTGTGCGAGTGTATTTTCCATTGCTTAGGCCGACTGAAGTTAGGGTAGCTTAGTAAAGCACAGCGCATTGGCGTAGGTCTGGATCAGGCCCATTGAGAATTACTATTTTTTAAGTTATCTCCATGGTATAACTTATTTCACAGCACTGTAACACAGAGAAGAGGTTAAATGGTTTATTTCAATAAAAAAAAAGCAGTAAAGGACATAAAATAATAGACCTGATCCAGACTTCTGCATGCTTTCCGTACGTGCAGGGGTTTGTCAGTCCACACGGAAGAGGGGAGTGAACTCCCCCTGTCATTCTCCTCTCTTGTGGCAGCCATAACGCAGTGGATCTGCAGTCTGTATGGATCTGCGGTCTGTCCAACCGCTGATCTGCTCATAACTTCCTAATCCAATCCCTACTGTATAATTTAAATGCTTCCTCTCGCCCACCATGGCGGGCAGATGGGTAGCACAGCCCCCTATCTCACAATACCTATTGTACGGAACTAAATTCCGTGTTATAGGTGTTACATGCGTAACGTGCACATAACATCTGGGGGGCGAATGCACCCTGTCCTCAAAACACCCCACTTAAGCAATTTGCATGGGTAAGTGGGGTAACCGGATCCAGTCCAGTGCTTGGAAATATTATAAGTGTGAAATGCTAAGAGTAGTGAAAAAGAAAGCAAATGTTCAACTAAATACAGACCACAAAGCCGAAAGTGATAATAAAAAGTATTCAGCAATATTTGATGAAATAGACAACCAGTTAGTATTTAGTACAGACATTGTGAAATGTAAGGAGCTTACTTTGATGGACATGAATGGAGGATGTAGTTACAGAAAGGTTATGGAATGCAATACAATTTAATGGCCTTTACTTTGGGAATAATAATAGACTTAAACATAATTCAAGTTTTTACAGGAAAGAGGCGGCCTACTCAACATGAGTACGAACTGTTCATAGTGTGTGGATATAAGTACATACAGTAAGGGCTTTGCTAAGCAGTTACTTATGATGCAGTATGCACAGAGATAGGGTTCTGGCCATGGATCTACCATCCATACGTAGGAGTGCAGGGGGAGTGCCCTGTTCTCTTACCTACAGAGTTTTGGATCGCATAATCCATATGTTTGCTTCCGCAAAAAAATGCAAAGGCAGCATTACCCTACCATCAACCTACCTTTTGTTTTGCGATTTTAATATAAAATGCTTATGGTATAGTCTACCAGCCTTCAGTAGCTCCCTGGACTTAGACATGACCTGTGGCTGGTGCAAGTGTTTTGCCATAAATCGTGCGTACATACGCCTGCATTTGGTTCTGGATCAGTTGCAATTGCGTTTGCACACCCTTACTGTACACCGACTATGTGCCTTTACCGCCCAAAAAACCACTTTCAGAAGATGAGTGGTCATGAACTGACCTGTGTTCAGGTCTATATCACATGTAATGGCGTGTGTAATTTTCCTGACCATGTGCAGTAAAAGAGAACGCTGATTTATGCTACACCATCGAGTGTACATACAGCTCTGGATCACCCACTTGTAAACTCAGAGCCATAGATATGATATAGATGACACCAAGATATGTAACCGGGTAGACACGCCAGGTGGGTTACAGAAAAGGAGGGATGATCTAGGTAGACTGGAGGAATGGTCAAGAGTGTGGCAACTGCAGTTTAATGACAAAAAATGCAAAATCATGCACTTGGGACACAAAAACCCAAAGGCTCAATATTTCCTTAATGGCATTACATTAAAATCTACCGAGGAGGAAAGGGATCTAGCAGTCATTATTTCCAGTGACTTAAAGGTAGCCAATCAATGTAACAAAGCAATGAGAAAGGCAAGTCAGATGCTTGGTTGCATATGGAGAGGAATTAGTAGCAGAAAGAGAGAAGTAGTGATGCCCCTTTATAAATCATTGGTACGCCCTCACCTAGAATACTGCGTTCAGTTCTGGAGGCCATATCTCCAGAAATACATAAATACATTAGAGACTGTGCAAAGAAGAGCAACTAAAATGGTCCATGGCCTTTGTAACAAATCATACCAAGAAAGGCTAGAGGAACTAAACAGGTATAGCTTGGAGCAGAGAAGGGAGAGGGGGGACATGATAGCAGCTTTCAAATACATCAAGGGTTGTGACCAGCTCGAGAAGGGTACCATTTTTCAAAAGAAAAGGTGTAATAGAACTCGAGGGCATGGATATAAACTGGAGGGTGGTAGATTCAAAGGAAATGTGCGGAAAAATTACTTCACTGAAAGGGTGATAGATAAATGGAATATTCTCCCATCTCAGTAGAACAATTTAAACATGCTTGGGATAAATATAAGGGTATCCTAAATTGTAAACCAAATTGAGGGTAAATAGGGTCTAGGGTCAGTATAGTTTTCAATAAACAAATGGGCAGACTAGATGGGCCATGTGGCTCTTATCTGCCATCACTTTCTATGTTTCTATGTTTCTAACTAAAAATTTTAGCGCCAGGGTCAAAAAGGAAAAATGGTGCCTGACCCTGAATTCCAAGACAATTTAACCACAAATATTAAAGTTCTGATTCCCCTTAAGAATTGCCCCTATTGCACACCCTTAGTTACGGCTCTGAGTAAACTCAACCCAGCCTCTCTGTCAGAAGTGTTGTTCTAAAGTCTGGATGAGTCATAATGTTTTCCAAGTCATAATGTGTTCACATCTATTAGCCTGGATAATGAAATACACAAAAGTTCAGCAACATTTAGAACTCTTAATATATAACTTTCAGACTTCTGCCCTTCTGAGAATGTCCATGCACTTGAGTCAGAAAACATGAGGTAGCCCATGGCTATCAGAATTCTGTGCATTCTCTGAGTGGGACTGAATATACAGATGTCTGCATAGAGCAAACCAGCACTTGCAGATCTATCCAAATATTATACTCTTCGAACTGAGCAAATCAGCAGTCTAGAAACGAGGCAGTAATTCAAATTGTAATAATTCCAGTATTAATCATTCTCATGGGAATAGAAGTTCCTAGTGACAGATCCTGAAATAACTTTGCCTTTCAAGCTATCACTGCTAATGAATGTTGTTCTTCCTTCACAATTTTCATAGCTAGAGACAGAGTACAAATATTAGAACAGACCTTAGATATCTTTGAAATCCCCTAATAAGACAATTGTAGAACTGATAACAATAAGAAGCACTTGGGACACTACAATATGTGTACATAGATAAAAACACATACAATGTCAAGAGTAAATTTTGTGCATGCCGCAGAATAATCTATTTATCTTTTGTATATCTGCAGACTGAACTCCGTCTGTCTCTCTCTGCACATAGCTTGCAAGCATGAATTTTTCTTGACCTTATTATTTACAGTGTTAACACAATCTTCATAGCTGCAAGACAGCCTTCACTCTAAATGTCACACAGGTTTAGACTTTCTTTTTTTTCTGAACACTTTAGACAGGGTTCATGTGCAGTCAGGCTTCCAGTAATGTGAGAATCTATGTGATATTATGTTTTTATTATTAATAATAGGCATCTGAGTAATACATTTAATCAACTTTGAAATTAGGACATGTTTATTTTAGATCATGCCCCTCATGTGTTATCCAGAGGTCTTCATTTAAGTTATTCTATAGGCATTATTCTCTGTATTCTTAGAAAATAAAGCCGACAGAATGTAAAATAAAGTTATTTTTCAATTGTTAAACTATATTCTTAAGAATAAGTCAAGAGAAGGGAAGGTCAATACAAATGTAAAATCTTTGGCAGAAATATAAAAGAACATGGCTTGGAGATTAAGGAAAGCTAGAAACTATTCACCTCATTTTGCATTTAAAGTTTCATTAGTGGGTTCTCCAGAAATCCAAGTGTTTCCAGTGCCTTACCAGATAGAAAATACAGCTTATTAGTCCCCTAGCAGTTTATGTGCTACATTGCTGTACCGCCAACCATGTGAATTACTACCATCCCAATACCATATCTCCCAACTGTAAATGAATTGGCATGCACAGCTGTTTAAATTAAATAAAACTAATTGTACATCTATTGCAAGCCCAAATATGAATTGTATAGAAAACTGCTTATTGTAAAAAATAAGAATATAGGACCAGAGCTAGAATATGAAAATTGGTTGAAAACTAGTTAAAATTTACACCTGGGCAAAACCATTTTGAATATCAGAAGAGTCAAATTTATTTTACTTTTAGTATGTAAGGTGAATTATTTACATTTGCTTTTTGCACACAGATAATGTCCCGCTTTACTTTTAAATTGTCATCTAAACTTGGGTTCTGAAATATCAGCTTTTTACCATAATACCATTTGCAATTTGCCTCACTTGCAGCTAAACATGCTTTTGCCCAAGTGTTAATGTCTACCTCTTTTTCTGTTATTTTTAAGCTCTGTGCATATTTACCAAGCAATATTTGGCACATCTTTTGATTATCCAATATTGCTTGAGAACAGAACAGACTTTTAAAAAAGTCTGCATGAGGTATTGGCAGTGTGGGAAGTAGTGTGGGATGCAGACTGGAACAATGAGGGTAGTTTTCCATAGGTGAGTAATAGAGAGACTTGTTCTGTTACTAAGGGCCTGATCCAGACCTACGCCGATGCGCTGTGCTTACTAAAGCACAGCGTATCGGCGTTCACTTACCCTGGCCCTCCCCCTGTGCGGGCGTATGTCCCCTTCCTTACGCCGGC
>WWET01002182.1:115143-128403 GCA_011038615.1 Limnodynastes dumerilii
TCGCTAGTACGGCGGCCGTAGCTCTAATGCGCATGCGCCGGGCAGATGTTGCCCGGCGTTACTATGGAAACGCCCGATCGTAGATTGGGCGTCCATAGTAGCGGCGTTGGGACGCTGGAGGGGACGTCCTCCAGCGTCCCAACGCTCACGTTACTCCTGGAGGGCGAGGGGAGGTAAGTAAATTAGGTTAGGGGGGCGGGCTAGGCGGCCATACGCTCCTGTGTGAGCGTATGGCCCCTTCCTTACGCCGGGTGAAGGCTACCCTAGCTTCGCCCGGCGTAAGGAAGGGGCCATACGCTCACACAGGAGCATATGGCCGCCTAGCCCGCCCCCCTAGCCTAATTTACTTACCTCCCCCCGCCCTCCAGGAGTAACGTGAGCGTTGGGACACTGGAGGACGTCCCCTCCAGCGTCCCAACGCCGCTACTATGGATCAGGATCAGGCCCTTAGACACTAGACATCCCCCTGACGTCATTGACAGTATAAAAGTGGCCCTCTAGTGTCCGATTGCTCATTACCATCAGCGCCGCTGAACTGGAAGGAGGATGTCACCATGGCAACAGGATGAAGATAGGACAGAAGAACTACAAGCAACTCTCCAGCCGACTTCAGGTACCTCATCACGACCTCCATGCAAGTCATCCCAAAATAGACGACTGCAGAACGGTGAGTCAATACTATTTTTTTTCCTTTTTAAACACCAAAAACACATGACACATAGGTTTTTATTAAACAGAGTGGCCACCTGTTTATTTTAAACATGAAAGTGGGATACATAGGGCCAGATCCAGAGCTACGCTGGCCCGCTGCCCATAAGTACAGCCAGCGTAGCTCTGTTGCACTCCCCCCACACTCCCCCTATGGTCGGCGTAATAACCCACTGTTACGCCGGCTGAAGGCTATCTTAACTTTAGCTGGCGTAACAGTGGGTAATTACGCCGGCCACAGGGTTGTAAGTGCCTAACCCATCCCCCCCTGCCTAATTTCCCTCCCTTCCCCCGCCTACCTTCCATAACTACAACGTAGTTAAGGCGCAGCACGCCCCTTCGTCCGTAACTACATTGTAGTTACGGACGTCCAATTCAGGGGTCCCTGAATCATAGATTACACCGGGCAATATCTGCCGGGCGCATGCGGAGAACAGCAGAAATGCCGTACTTACGGATATGGCCGCCGTAACTAGTGCGGCGGCCGTAGGTCTGGATCTGCCCCATACTGTATTAGGAATGTATTTTTTAATAAGTAATGTGTGATACTGTAATTATTATGTGTTTATTTTTTACTGTGTATTTTTTTGGGACATCGGGCAGAGCGCAGCATGGTTATAACCCTTGACATGCTGACGCTGATATTAATACAAGGCACAGCCAAGCTGTTCCTTGTAGTTCTATCAGCGCAAGCATGCTAAGGGTTAAAAGCATGATGCACTTGTCATTTTTACACATGTCAAATATATTGACGTGTTTTTCTGTTAAAATGTGGGTTCTTTCAATGAAAGTGCCACACACCAGGCACTTTTTTATTAGGTGCTTTCAGGACGAACTAAAGGTAATTTAGAAAAATCGCCTTTAGTGAATCCGGTGCTTCCTATGTGTTGTATGGCAAACATCTGGACAAATTTGTGTCCGTGATGTTTGCCGTGTCGATTTTGCTAAAGGCTAAGGTTCCCGGACTTTGCCTTTAGTGAATGCGACAATGGCATAATCGCTAGCAAAGTCCCAGGACTTTGGTCGATTTTAGCAAAATCGACCTTAGTAAATAGACACCAAAGAAACAGATTTAAATACTAAAACAAACATTTTAAATGTAGCTGTAATTAATACTACCATCCTCTTTGAAATTTTGATGTATACTTTTGTAATTTTACAAAGATATATGTTTATGTATATTATAGTTTTCCTACAGTATTATTAACCTTAATAACATTAATTTCCACTCATTTTCAGTCTATTTTGAACACCTTACAGCTCACAATATTGTTTTTATCTAGTTTAGACCAAAAGGTTAGCTGGATGACTAAGCTAAGCGACAAAAGTCACTTTGTAATTGCCACACAAATCTGTCCACAAAAAAAGACAATAGGTCAGACACTGAGGTTGGACAGAGCACCCTATACAGTGATACAGTATATATTAGAGACAAAATAATTTTTAAATTATTTTTGGGGTGTTATCCCACAATTTTTGATTGCCGCATAAATCAGTCCGCAAAAAAGACAATCGGTCACACGCTGAGGTTGCGCAGAGCACAACCACAGTATAGTAGTGCCTTTATACAGTACACAGCCCCACAGTACACACAGCCCCACAGTATACACAGCCCAATACAGTATACACAGCCCAACACAGTATACACAGCCCCACAGTATACACAACCCCACACAGTATACACAGCCCAACACAGTATACACAGCCCAACACAGCATACACAGCCCCACAGTATACACAGCCCCACACAGTATACACAGCCAAACACAGTATACTCAGCCCAACACAGTATACACAGCCCCACAGTATACACAACCCCACAGTACACACAGCCCCTATTCACAGCTAAACTTTAAACTGCCTCTTTATTATTTGTCCAGCCTCCATGTGTGCTCCTTATAATGTCCAACCTCAATATGTGTCCCTTATAATGTCCAGCATCAATGTGTGTCCCTTATAATGTCAAGCCTTCATTGTCTGCTTCTTTTAATGTCAAGCCTCCATTGTCTGGCTCTTGTAATGTCCAGCTTCCATTGTCTGCCCCTTGTAATGTACAGCCTCCATTGTCTGCCACTTATGTCCATCCTCCATTGTCTGCCTCTTATGTCCAGCCTCCATGTCTGCCCCTTGTAATGTCCAGCCTCCATGTCTGCCCCTTGAAATGTCCAGCCTACATTGTTTGCCCCTTGTAATGTCCAGCCTCCATGTGTGCCCCTTATAATGTTCAGCCTCCATTGTTTGCCCCTTATGTCCAGCCTCCATTGTCTGCCCCTTATGTCCAGCCTCCATTGTTTGCCACTTATGTCCAGCCTCCATTCTCTGCCCCTTATGTCCAGCCTCCATTGTCTGCCCCTTATGTCCAGCCTCCATTGTCTGCCTCTTATGTTCAGCCTCCATTGTCTGCCCCTTATGTTCAGCCTCCATGTACTATGGGATCCCTGTAGAACCAAATCAGTTTCTAGAATTGCAGTGACCACACAGGTACGATCACTGCCATTCACAGTAACAGGTTTGGTCCTACAGGGTTCCTGTAGGAGCCCTATATTACCTGCACTGTACAGCAATCGGGATACTTGGGAGGTATGGGCTTCCAAAACCCAGGAGATCCGACGTGGGTTTTGGAAGTTCGGGCCATGTGACGTCACCCAAGGCGCGTGCGAGGATCCAAGCCGTTCTTGGATCTCCAAGTTTGGATGGGCTTGGTTCTCTGACAACCGAGCCCACTCATCTCTAATAATATTATTAATAAAAATAACATAAGCTGTTCATAATAGATGTAACAATACTATAACTAGTCTTATCCCGCTTATTTCAGTTGTACACTGATATGGTCAAACAATTACTCTCTAAAGTGCTAATGCCTACAGCAGCAAACAGACAAGGATTAGAATAATATGTAGATGAAATCTGCACTTGTTTGTCAGAATAGAATTATTGATCCAAAGGCAGATGGAAGCAGCTTCAATATTGTGGATCTCAAAGAGTATAGCAGTCACAAATATAGATAGACCTTAAGCAGGTGAGTAAATATCTGAGATTGTTGCTGATTTTTAAGGATATTGATCCAAATAGTTCCAATATTGTAGATGTAGAAACAGAGAGCAGGCATATATAACAAGGCAGTCTTATAAGGCAGATATTGAGATC
This sequence comes from Limnodynastes dumerilii, assembly GCA_011038615.1. Lineage (NCBI taxonomy): Eukaryota > Metazoa > Chordata > Amphibia > Anura > Limnodynastidae > Limnodynastes > Limnodynastes dumerilii. The sequence continues at coordinate 118,999 of WWET01002182.1, forward strand.
TTCTATTAGGCAGTGCAGGTTTATAAGGTTGTTTTTATAATCAGAAAACTGTTAAAGAATAATGCCAATGAAGACTGTTCCAGATAGTAAAATGACACTCTTATCTATTTGTAATACTTGCGTGTGCTGCTTTTACAAATGGTGAAAACAAGATCTGGATAGGAGACACCGTCCTTGGTGTGTCTCTAGCTGTAGCTGTGGTTCCCCAAATACGTGTAGATCAATCAGTAACTGTGGTGGAGGGATGGAGCACCCAGCTCAGGTTCTGTCAGACCGTTGTTGTAGGTTACAGGGAGCACACAAATATTCAGTGTATCCCCAACGCTGCAGTGCTATTGTGCACAGCTGATCATCTGGGAGCCTTACCCCCGACTGCATGCTACATGAGAGCCTAAAGGAATCAGACATTGATATTTGCCAAGTGTCTCTATAAAATCAACGTTCCCTCCATAAAGCAAAGCTCTTAATGAGCGCTGTATGTGATCTGCTGCTGGTAATACTGGACACATTGAATCTCTGTGTGTCCCCCGCTGGAGAGACACTGAATTTCTGTGTGCTCCCTTTCACCTACAACAACGGTCTGCAATGATTACTAATGAGGCCTGAACCTGCATCGCTTCCAAGATCAGGCATGTTCAGAGTGGTATAGACACAGACAAAGATGAGTGTGCTTAGGGTGGCATTGCAGCTTATGCACAAGTGAAGAGTTGTTGGCAAGAGATAGTCCCTGGTTAAATGAAGAAGAGAAACTGTAGCACCTGGTATTCCAGGGTAGTCTCCCAACCAAGTACTAATCAGGCCCCACACCGCTTTTTATTATTATTATTAACGTTTATTTATAAGGCGCCACACGGTATCCGCAGCGCCGTACATAGGCAATAGTAAAACAACAGTTGCATATACAATACAATAATTGATTAACAGAGTAATATAAAGGAATACAATACATGTATAAAGCAAAAATTACATACATAACAAAAATAAGGAGAGAGAAAGACAGTGTAGAGCAAAAGGTAGTAAGAGATGATGACAGGGTAAAGGGATGATGATGGGAAGGAGAACTCGTAAAAGCTAACATGCTGAGTGAGAGGGTGAATAAACAGGAGACACAGTGGTGAAGATGGGGAGGACAAGTAAGCTTAGGTGGAGGAAGGGTAGGCTAGCCTGAAGAAGTGCGTTTTAAGTGAGCGTTTGAAGGATTGGAGAGTGCTGGATTGCCTGATGGGACGTGGTAGGTTGTTCCAGTGGAGAGGGGCGGCCCGGGAGAAGTCTTGGATGCGGGAGTGAGAAGTAGTTATCAGGTTGGAGTTGAGGCGACGGTCACCAGCGGAGCGCAGTGGACGGGAGGGAGCGTGGATGGAGATAAGGGAGGAGAGGTAGGGAGCGGTGGAGGAGGAGAGAGACTTGTAAGTTGTGGTAAGTAGCTTAAAGAGAATTCTGAATGGGACAGGAAGCCAGTGCAGAGATTGACAGAGAGGGGAGGTGGAGGCAGTGCGTTGGGAGAGGAAGATGAGTCTGGCTGCAGCATTTAGTATAGATTGTAGGGGTGTGAGACGGACCAGAGGGAGGCCAGAGAGGAGAATGTTGCAGTAGTCCAGACGGGAGATAACAAGAGAGTGAACGAGCATTTTGGTGGTGTTAGTTGTCAAGAAGGGTCTGATACGAGCAATGTTGCGGAGATGAAAGCGGCAGGACAGCGAGAGAGTGCGAATATGGGGGATGAAGGAGAGGGAGGAGTCAAGGATGACGCCCAGGCAGCGGGCTTGGGTGGAGGAGGGGATGGTGTAGTCGCCAGTAGTAATAGAGATAGTAGGGGTAGAGGGAATACGTGACGGAGGGAAGACTAGGATCTTAAGGATCTTCTGTGACTTGGTGTAGCAAAGGTTTAAATGATGGCAACACCAGAACTTTTAGCAAAACAGCCTGATTGTGCACCTCATTCTAAGAAAAGTTTGACTATAATTTTTTTACAGCTTTATTAAAGTGTCACAGGACTTGGATTCCACTGCTGGCTGCCAGATGTAACAGCATTATATAGCTCCTGACCATTGTCCTATTTGCATTAGTATTATACAATACTTTTTTTGCACTAAGGAATATGATTTATCTAGATTTGTTTCAATAGACCGTAGCTCTTACACCTTGGGTATAAGGGCTCCCTCTTACAGTCAGTAACAGTCATCCCCACTGCCAGGGGATGGTGTAATGGAGCAGGTCACCCAATTGTGTAAAATGTAAAAAAAAAAAAAACACTGTCAAAAGTTTATTAAAAAGACACAAAAATATTTACATTTATATCCCCCATGCTATATATATAAAATCGTCACTGCAGGGCATGCTGATGTTTGTAGTGCTACAAGCATCAACATGACCATGGATGCCAAGGCATGCTGGCACTTGGAGAACAACAAGCGCTAGCATGCCCTGTCATCCTTTCCCCAATACATGTAAATGTTCCCCTTAACTCTTAAATAAAAAATAGGGCCGGCCCTTTACATTGCCAAAAAATGTACATTAAATACAGTAAAAGCAATAAAAAAAAACACATGGTTGGATGGGTCTTGTAAGCTTTTAATCCTGGGAAGGGGGAACGACGTAACTTATGTCCAGTCTCCAGGACATCCTGGTGGTAATGACAGTTCTACTGTCATTGTGTTATAGTTATACCCTTGGCTAGCATGGGAAACGCTTCCACACTGGCCAAGGTTATGTGCACATTTGCATTTACACGTGTTTTTGTGGTTAGTCTCAATTTCCAGATCAGCCCAAAAATCTCCAAGCAGATAGCTTCAGTAAAAGATATGTATGCTGCATTAACCATATTGTAGGCAGTAATGATAACTAATGAATAACTAAAGATATGATATATCTAGTAAGGTTAAGGGGAGGGGAAAGGGCGGGTGGTCAACCTACCAGATTCCAAGTATATTTGACACTTCTCCTTAAAGGCTCCCCCTGCCAGTCAGATGAAGCGACAGTGCCAAGCTGTCAGATGCTGGAAGTGACAGGATGTTTATAAACAGAGCTTAGCAGTCAGAGGTTCTGAGTGCTAGACACTGTTTATCAATTACTTTCCGGCAGCTAACAGTGCCACCATGAGGGAGGGGGCTGCCAGATCTGGGGCAATGACAGATGGAATGTTGTACATGTGCATAGCTTGTCTATGCATGGCCACATCGGTCACAAGAACGGGAAAGCATGAGCTGCGCTCCATGTCCTATGTTATGCTTGTGCCCTTGCTGCAGGGCAATTATAGGGGTAAATTCACAGGTGCTATAATGTACATAGGAACTAGGGCTCAAATCTAATCATAAACAAATGCATTTGTGCCAACATAAACTGTACCCAGGGTTGCCACTCTCCTGGAATGTCTGGGAGACTCCAGAAATTCGGATGTTCTCCTGGTATCCTGGGAGAGCCTGGTAGGGACATAGAGGGGCTTGATGACACAATTTGCACCATCAAGCCCAACCCCCCTGCTTACTAAAGCTAAAAAGGGATCATTAATATTCAAGGGGCGGAGCCCTGCCCCTGCATGCATCTATGGGATCTCCCGAAGGGAAGCTATTAAAAGTCGGCAATGCTGACGATACCAACTTGTACCGACATTGGGGTAGATCCAGAACAACGTCTGTCTTCCATAGATGGACGTAATTCACTGAACAATAGCTACTGCGCTTTCTATTGTACGTAATCTGCGTAATGTTTCGATGCGTAGATTGCGTATATGCGGTCTAAACGATACGCAGATTACGTACAATAGCTACTACGCATGCGCAGTAGCTATTGTTCAGTGAATTACGTCCGTCTATGGAAGACGTACGTAGTTCTGGATCCGGCCCATTGTTCTCTCTAAATACTGCTCACTGTAAAAACACTGTTATGACAGTTGTACATCAATAGTGTACGACATATGAACTGACAATTTTCTATGAAATACGAACACTTGGCCTTAAAACATTGAATCTTTTTTGTGACTCCATTTCCCACATTTCATACTGAAGGTCATTGGGGTTTATTTGTGATATGAAAGCATAGCATAGTTTGCAAAGTGGTTTTAGAAACACTTTGTAATAACTTGGATTTTAAAGCCAAAAAAGCACATGGGTTGAACATTTTTTCAAGAACAAATCATTTTGAAATTAAGTTGAAGAAACTATAAAATGTCAGATAATGTCAGAAGTTATGTCCTAAAATAACAATTCAATTTTCAACATCATTATTATAGGTGTCTATCTATATGTGTTTACTATGTTGCTATAAATACACAAAAATGCCAGCAAGAAAAGATAACTTTGGTAAAACCATTTTGCCCTGCAGGGAAAATGTCTTGTTCTAGATCACAGAGGCCAAACAACAAACAGGGTTTAATTGCAAGTGAATAACGTGCCCAATATAAGTGTAATATCAAACACCCTTATATGCATAAATAACGGGGGTTTTCAAGTAAAGATACCACCCTGTACAATAGAGAGTGAAGCGATGGTAAGCAGGTAATATTCTAACCATGTCCCAAGTTTATCAATTAAGATAAACTGGAAAAGGATATAAGACTGAGACCATAAAGTTACACACCTTCATTATCTCCTGAGGAAGCCTAAAAGCCCTGACGAAATGTGTTGTTTGAATATAACTTTGCCGAAACTTAAGGAGCGACACTCTGAAGCGAAGGTTACAGTACTATGCATACAGTGGCTGAGTGGATCAGTCACAGAAACTGAGGCACGAGTGCACCTTGAACGGACTAAGGGCCTGATCGGCTTTTCAGCCGATCTGCGCATGCGCCGGGCAGATGTTGCCCGGCGCTGCTACGGATGCCCGATCCTGGATCGGGCGTCCATAGCAGCGCCGTATATTCAGGTTAGTGCAGGTGGGCGGGGGGAGGTAGTTTAATGAGGAGGGGAGGGCGGGCTAGGCGGCCATACACTCCTGTGCGTATGGCCCCTTCCTTACGCCAGCTGAAGTTAGGGTAGTAGTAAGGAAGGAGCCATATGCCCGCACAGGTGGAGTGTCGGTGAAAGTGACCGCCGATACGCTGTGCTTTAGTAAGCACAGCGCATCGGGGTAGGTGTGGGTCAGGCCCCTTGACACAATTCTCATATTTTGGGCTCTATACACCCCGGCGTAAGGAAGGGGCCATACGCCCGCACAGGGGGAGTGACAAGGTAAGTGAACGCCGATACGCTGTGCTTTAGTAAGCACAGCGCATCGGCGTACCTCTGGATCAGGCCCTAAGAGACTGACAAGCTCACAGATAAGCCACTTGGACCAGATCCAGACCCCTTTCCGTACTACGCTTTCTGTACGTGCGGGGGTCTTAAAGTCCACATGTAATAGGGGAGTAAACTCCCCCATCACTCCCGTCTGTCGTGTAGACAGGGCAGTTATGCTGCAATAAGGCATCCTTACACTGGCGTGTGGATCAGCGGTAGTAAACCAGGCCCACACTGTATAATTTACATTTCTCCCCAGCCACCTGGGTGAGCAGAGGGGAAGAACTGCCCCACTGTACAGATATCCTAACTCAGTTCTGTATGATAGGTGATACGTTCATAAATCTAATGTACCATCTGGAGGGCACAAGCGCCTATCACTTTAGACACCCCACTTACACACTTTGCATGCGTTAGTAGTATGTCGTACAAAGATTTTGAACTGGTTCATTTATTTATCGTGTTGTTTAAAAATTCCCCAGTAAAGCATTGATGTTTTTGTTTTAATAAACTACGTTATGGTCCAATAATTTTTTCTTTTTTTTTTTTTTGCATGATATTATCTGACTGAAAGATATGTGTGGATGATTTATTGCAAAGATATGACACTTAGATTGTTATTATTTAAGCTTATCTTTTCACTCCTCTTTTTTTATTTCTATACATTATATACATTATTTACTTGGAATTAAATATACTGTACACTATTCGGCGCCTTGTGCATTTTTCATATGTGGATCTTAAAAAAATCGACCCAATATACAGTACCCAAGAGTCATCTGCTTTAGAGTTTGTCCAAATTTATTGATCGGCTAAATAGGTGCAATCTATTAAACAATGAAGATCACTGTGTAAGTGGCAGTTTAGTGCTGAAATTACATTTGTGCTCTCTCTCTAGATATATACCAAATCTTATAGGATTGTGCTCACAATTCAGAGTGAGTTAGGTGCAGACAGATCCGCACCTAACTCACCCGTACTGCACCTTAACCTGCCCCCATTTTTAAGAACCTAATGGCACTTAAGAGTACTATAGGGCTTCCTTAAGTAACCATGCATATTTTACTTCTTAAGAAGGCAAATACGCACGTAGAAAGCCTCCCTCCCCCTTCCTGGCTAATCTAAATCCCTCCCCCTCCCACTACTTAAAGCTCCACGAGGCAGCATTAGCACACCTCCTTCTGCCTAAACTACTCTGTGCGGTCTTTAAAAACCACATGAAGTCAATCTACGTACCTAAGTGGTACGTAGATTGCGTAAATTACATACTACGCATGAGTTGTGGGTCATTACAGAAAAGACTGTGCTTAAGAAGTAGCTGCTTCTTAAGTGTGAATACGGTCCATAATCCTAAAAATCACATATGTATTACATGTTCAGAACATAACAATGGACCAGAGCCAGACCCCCACACGTTTTCCGTACGTGTCTGTCTGTCCACATGAGAGAGGGGAGTGAACTCCCCCTGTCACTCCCCTCTCTTGTTCGTAACAAGTGTGACTTATGTTGCAATAAGGCAGCCTTAAGTCACACTTGTGGATCAGCGGTCCGTCCAACCATTGATCTGCTTGTAAGTGTGTGGTGACACCCACATTGTACAATTTACATGCTCCCCCCACCCATCTTAATGGGCGAAGGGGAGGCACAGTCCCTTTGATCTTAAATGCCATCGGAACTAAGCTCTGAAGATCTGAAGTGGCAGATCACCATGAAATGTACCAGGTGAAAAAAAATATATCTTTTGAACTTAGCACTCACCGTATGCACTTGTATTATAATTAATTTACCAGTTGGAAGGACAGTGTATGTAAAAGAACAGAGGAATAAGCAAGGACTGTGTGGCAACACCAGAGAGGAGAGCTCAGTGTCTCTTCAAATGGTGTTTTATGTGTCCTTTCTGCCATCCAGAATTCCATATGTTCCAAAATTTCACTAATAAAAATGATTTATGCTCATCAGACAGAGGAGGTATATCTTTCCTCAACACTCATATTCCACATTATCGTAAATGTATCCATCGTTCTCTGCACTGTCATTAAAGTAATCATGTCAATGTCAGTATAGAGAACTGAAGAGGGGCTATTTGTCACTGTAGTAGCACTGCAGAGAGATCAGATGCTTGAGGACTAAATGATGAGTATAGAAGCCCAGCACTGTCTATGCAATTCCCAGAACAAGTTGTAGAACACTGTTTTATTGATAAAGACCATTAAAACGGTACGGTACTGGCCAAAAAGGTGCAGTTGAAGGGCCTGGATTTCTGTACTTTTAATGTCATGATCATCCCCTGTTGTTCTCCCTTTTTTTTTTTTATCACCAAAGGGCATTCCCACCACCAAATTAGCTTGTCTGAAGTTCTAATTATCTCCAGAGAGGCCACTGTCCACTTGGGTCAGGTGTCAGGTGTCTGTCTCTCATTATACCTGATGGACACTGCCTGGCTACTTAAACCTGCCCCCCCTGGCAAGCCTTTGCTGAATTATCATTTGTATCCTGGCTTCCTTGTGTTTGTCTGTACACTTCACTGCAGTAGCTTGAACCTTTCTCCAGTGTTTTTCTTATGAACTTCTTGTTACATTTGCAGCTTGAGTTCTGCTTGATCCCGTTAAATCTTTTTCTCCCATGTATATGAGAAAAAGAAGCCTGGATCTGATCCTACTGTTATTTAGTCAGCCACACTTCTATTTAATTATTTAATAAAAATTGGATGTGACAAACTATTAGCTGTAGTATTTTTATAAATTTTTACATCCATCCATCCATTTACAGCAATTGGCTCTTTGCCTCATCTCACCTTACATCAGGTAATGTTAAACATTAAGGAATGGCAATCAGCCCCAAGCCAGGATATTAAGGAAAAGTTATGTTGCTGGGATCCAAATGTGTGACCTTAATTAAAGGTTTAGAGTGTGGTTTATTTTAGTATAAATTTTTATGCTTTTGGGAACAATTGAATTGTATTTTTCATTATAGTATGTTTTAAATCCAGGGGCAGATTTAGGGGTGTTCTATGTGTTCCTGGAAAAAAACTATTTAGCTATGCAAGTGGTGCATTTCAAGTAGATTCTATTATTTATTTTATCTTACATGCAGGGAAATTCATTGCCCACAAATGTATTATTCATTTTTAAATTTTAAACTCTGTATCTGCCCCCTAAATATTTTGAGCTTCCAAAATATTTCACAATGATGTTAAATTTAATCAGGAAAATTTATTTTCTACACTGGTGTTTAATGGGGGATGACACATCATTGCTTAAACAAAAAGCAACAAGTCTTTTTCTATGGGCCAAATACATTAAATCTTTTTTGTGACTCCATTTCCCACAATTCCTACTGAAGGTCATTGAGGTTTATATGTGATATAAAAGCATAGCCTAGTTTGCAAAGTGGTTTTAGAAACACTTTGTCAATGACTTGGATTTTAAAGCCAAAAAAAGCACATGGGTTGAACATTTCTCCAAGGTCAAATTATTTTAAAATTATGTTGAAGAATCTATAAAATGCCAGAGAATGTCTGAAGTTATGTCCTACACTAACAATTCAATTTACAAGCAACATTATTATAAGTGTCTGTCTATATGCATTCACTATGTTGCTGTAAATGGTCTTGGGTTTGGTATTAAAATATACAAATAATAATAATATTTTATAGACTACAAAACAATAAACCAGATGCTGCATTAAAACAACAAAAACTCAAGCAAGAAAATATGACCTTGGCAAAACCATGTTGCCCTGCAGGGGAGGTTATGAAATGGTTTGTTCAGATAAATTGTAGTGTAAAAATAACAATGTACGGTATGATTTCCAAGCCATCCCCATGTAAAATGGGGACAGTTCGATAATCTGGATTGGATGTAAGGGCTTAAATCAGCCCTTTGTTGTACAATATACACAGATTCCCTACTCCTACCTGGTGTACACAACATATGTCTACAGCCTCACAACGCCATCGGAAAGACATCTAGCACAAGAGTATAGGGCCCGGATTCACCCCCCGGACGTATTGCACATACGTCCGTAATTTACCAATAATAGCTACTTCACATGCGTAGTAACTATTTTACGTAATCTACGTATTGTTTCGTCATGTAGACTGCGTATATGCGGTCCTTAAGACGTAATTACGTAAAATAGTTACTACACATGCGTAGTAGCTATTATCGGCAAATTACGGACGTATCGTATG
>WWET01002182.1:129587-168946 GCA_011038615.1 Limnodynastes dumerilii
ATATATATATATAATGTGCACAATCCCCCAATCTCCATGAATGCCCAATGTAATGTACTTTAAGGACAAGATTGACAAGATAAGACAGGAATTATCCTCTATCCGTCTACTAACATATTATCCAACACCCTTCCTCCACCTCCAGACATTATGTCCTCATTCCATCTAACAAATGAAAAGGAAGTATTTTCTCATTTCTTCTCTTCCAACTCTACTACCTGTCATCTTGATCCTGTACCCTCACAAGTCAGTCAACGTCTATCTTCTGAGCTTATTCCTACTTGAACTACAATCTAAATCTCTCTGTTACGGCTGGTATCTTTCCCTCTTTATTCATAAATGCCCTGATTATTTCAATTCTGAAAAAAACTAAATTATGACCCAAATTTCACTCAAATTATCATCCCATTTCCCAGCTCCAATGCCTGTCAAAACTGATTGAAAGGCTTGCCTACACTTGCCTCGCCTAACTCCCTTTCCTTACACAATATTCTAGATCTTCTTCAGTTCAGAAGTTTTCAACATTCCACCAAAACGGCGCTGACCAAGGTGGTCAGTGATTTAACCACTGCTAAATCTAAAGGTTACTACTTTCTACTAATTCTCCTGGATCTTTCTGCTGCTTTTGACACTGCTGACCACTCATTCAAATGTTACAATCACTAGGTATTCAGGACACAGCCCTATCTCTCTAATTGCTCTTTCAGTGTTCGCCTTTCTGGATCTACCTCTCCTGTCTTTCCACTATCTGTTGGGGTACCTCAAGGCTCAGTCTTGGGTCCATTGCTCTTCTCTATCTATACCTCTTCCCTTGGACAACTAATAAAGTAATTTCATTTTCAGTATCATCTCTGTGCAGATGATACACAAATCTATATATCCACCTCTGATCTGTCACCTACTGTTCTGGCCTGCGTAACTGAATGTCTTTCTGCCATTTCATCCTGGATGTCCTCCTGTAATGTCAAACTTAATCTTTCAAAAACAAAAAAAAGGTCCTCTTGCCAACTAATGCTACCCACCCGGTCTCTCTATTTTTGTTGACAACACTGAAATATTCCCTAGTCGTCAAGCTCACTGCCTAGATGTTACACTTGACTTCGAACTGTCCATTGTGCCCCACATAAAATCTCTAGTTTCTAAATCCTGTTATATACACCTAAAAACATCTCCAGAATATAAAATTATCTCTCACAAGAAACTGCATAAACTCTCATTCATGCACTAATCATCTCCCGCATTGATTACAGCAATGCTCTACTTATTGGACTCCCACAGTCTATATTGCATGCAGCAGCGAGTCTAAATTTCCTTGCAAAGCGTTCATCTAGAGCTAGTCCACTCTGTCAGTCTCTACACTGGCTGTCTGTTTACTACAGAATCAAATACAAAGTCCTGTTGCTACCTTATAAAGCCATAAACAAGATTGCACCTGCATACATATGCTCACTTGTCTCAAGATATATCCCAGCTCATGCTCTAAAATTATCACAAGATTTATTAGCTCTCTTCTACACTTCATAAATGCTCTGATTCCTGGTGAGAAGACTTCTCCTAGGCTGTACCCACTGTCTGGAATAACCTCCCTCGTCCCTATTAAGACTATCCACTACTCTACAAACTTTTAAGCGCTCCTATAAATCCCACCTCTTCAGACAAACTTATCAGATTCTTCAACCTTCTTAAGCTTTATTTACCATATTAACAACCATTTTGGCTTTTCCATTACATTCTTAACACAAACCCACACACTCTCTCTTTCTTTTCTTAAATTTCCTCATCTCTGCTACTAACACTGTTGTGTGACTGGATCATACAGAGCCCTGAGCACTTTTACCATACACCCTGGATGGTCCATTAAGTTTTATAAAACATTTCCCTTTATGTATCAATCCCACTGTCCTATAGAGTGTAATCTTGTGAGCAGGGCCCTTTTGCCAACCCAGTCTGTCTGTTATTACCCAGTCTTGTTTATGCTGTTATTGTTAAAATTGTAAAGCGCTATGTAATCTGCTGGCGCTATAGAAAAACCTGTCAATAAATAAATAATAAATAAATATATGTGTAGCTAGGTATTCAGTGATTCTCTCTTCTACTATGTATTATGAAATTAAAGAAAATAGCAATCACATTCATGTACTGACCAGTGAATGAAAGGAGCTCTAACTCCTTGTATTTCATATTGTCATTATTTATGTCTATAATAAATTTAAAAGAATAGTTATAAAATGGTCATGGCTGTTGGCTTTGTTTTGGTACCTAAAAAGGGGGGGGAGGGGGTCGGGATAGGGGCAGGACAGGTAAGTTAGGTGTGGATCTGTCCGCACGTAACTCACTCGGATCTGTTAATCCGGTCCTGAATGATGATTTTGAATACAGGTTACAGCGCTTATGATTAAACCATATGGTCCTTGAGTAACACCATTAAACAGCAAGCGGCTGCACTATTACAGCCAATAGACTGTTAATGTGTCTTTCAATCCAATTTTCATCTGCATCTACAAGCTAAAGTCTTTAGAGAAATCTCTCATTTATTTATTCACTACCATCAAATTTTATAGCAACCTATCATCCTTAATAAGAGCGGTGCCTCAGTCACCTAACTTTCGGACCCCTGTTCACACACTGTGCCAAGTCGTATTTCCTTACTGGCTGTTTCCTTTGTAAGTTAAATCAGGTGGTGTTAAAATCATCCTTTTTACATATGATTGTTTCCAGTGAGTGCAATTTTTTTTTATACCCTTAAGAAACTTGAGACCATTATCCTGATAATAATGGACCGGATCCAGAATTAATAGCGTCAGGTGATTTACGCACGCAAGGTGCGTAAATCACCTGACTGAACGGAGCGCGCATGCGCCCTCCAGATGTTACGCTAGGATTACTATAGTAATCCTAGCGTTTAAGCAATCGGACGGGGGGAAGCATGTAAAGTGTACAGTGTGGGAGGGGGCTCCCACACTGCAGCGGATCAGCGGTCGCAGATCAGTGGTCGTCTGGACCATTGATCCGCACGATAGACTTAATGCAGAGCCCGCACGACAGAGGGGAGTGACAGGTTGTGTGCACTCCCCTCTGTCTCGCGTAATTTCAGACCCCCGCGCGCACGGAAAGCACGCGGGGGTCTGGATCCGGTCCAATATATTGTATGTTAAAGCAATTTTAGACAAAACAGGTTTTTTTTGTATTCACATGTACAATAAAAATGTTTTGATTTTGCAGCACTTGCTTCATATTTATTTTTATTGCTGATTAGAAGTGTTTGGAGCGTGGCTATCTCTATATATATATATACAGTCAGGGAGATCACCCTCCGCTTTAGGGAATCAGGGAGATCATCAAATATGGTCCGGATTCACAGTTACGTAGTTTTCATCTTAAGTACGTTGTTTTAAGAATTGAGCTACTACGCATGTGTAGTAGCTTATTTACACTATCTATGTACCATTTCTGTACGTAGATTGCGTAAGCTCTCCACCGGGCACTAACCTCGGACGCACGGAATTTACTTGATTTACGAGTACCAACCCTAACTTAACTTTTCCTTGCGTAAGTACGGTTGTACGTAATGGATTGTCACATGTAAATATCTAACCCGGCCCACATTGTACAATTTAAATGCCTCCCTCCAACTACAATGCGTATTTGCGGCTGTCGTATGGATGACCCGCCCCTTTGTTTGTAGTTACAAGGAAGGTACGTACGATCAGAGTTATGATGCCTAAAATCTGCTTTCCTACTGAACTCAGGATCTGGTCCATCATGCCTAGGTGTGAAGAGAAACAGAGGTAGGGAAGTGAATAGAAGCAGAGACAGGTTTTATTAAAAGACAGGAGTCGACTTCCGGTTCCGTCAGTGATATGTGCGGTCGCAGGCAGCGCTAGCTCCGCTACCTCACCCCTCCAGCTGCTTTCTAATCTGCATCCCACAGACCCACACACTAACCAGGGGCCACCCTTACTCCCCACGCAGCACGGAACAGCCGATGGACAGGTTTTTAAACTCTGTCCCAATGTCCAGAGCACAGCGGCAGAAAGGTGACGGCGGTAAGCAGGCCTCCAAAATGGCGCCCGCTCCGGATCTCTCAGCGGGATCTTCGCAGCGGCAGGCAGAGGGACCAGTTTCAGGCTCCAGAGATGAAACAGAAGGGCAGTCTCCCAACCCAGGCCTGGACCCCAGTCCTCCTCCGGTGAGCTACGCTGACGTAGTGAGGGCTATCAATGACACAATGGGGCCCTTGTTGCAGGCCCAAGCAACTAAGTTCACAGAGGCGGTGCAGAAGCTGGGAGATCTCAGTTATCCCAGACTGTCACAGTGGTGGAACAACGGCTGGGGGAGGCCTTTGAGGATATTTCTTCCCTTAAAAAGCAATTATCAGCAGTCACAAAGGAACAAAGTGCACTATGGTCTAAGGTAGACGATTTGGAGAACAGGTCACGGCGATGCAATCTCCGTCTTATAGGCCTCCCTGAGTTTCTCAAGGGTCAGCTCCTATTCGATTTTCTACAATCAACTTTGCCTGAACTGCTGGGGATCCAGGCTATCTGTGCGACACTAGTAGTGGAACGGGCGCATAGGCTAGGCCCACTGCGGGATCATCTACAGGCACGACCCAGACCAGTCATTTTCAAATGTCTGAGCTACTTACACAAGTCGCAGATTTGGATGGCCTCTAAGAAGCATTCCACTATATCCTGGGAAGGTCACACTCAGACTCTTCCAAGACTATTCTGCTGAGGTCTTAAAGGCAAGGAGGGAATTCTCTGAGCTATGTACATCTATGGTTAAGCAGAAGCGCCGTTTTGCTCTACTATATCCTGCTCGCTTGAGGATCTTCTCGGGGGACTCCTATCAGGACTTCGCTTCTGCCGATGCTGCAAGGGCCTTTTGCATGATCCAGCTCCCGTCCCAACGTCATGAACTAAATAATGACATTGTGATTATAATTCAGGTACCCAGGCAGTGAGCCTGGCTTCTGGACTTCTTTTTCCTTTTTTTTTTTTTCTTCTCTTAATGCCCTGATTGACATTGAGATTAGGGAGAGTAGTGGTTAACATCACTGATCTCCCTGTCTCTATATATTTGTTCACCTAGGGTTAAAAAGTGGGGAGTGAGTGACGTAAACTCTCAATCTTTGTGTTTATATTGGGGGGTGGAAGGTTTGCGAACTTAAGGCGCATACTGGTTTCGTGGTTAATGATATCCCGGAAGTTATTATATAGCGTAAGCTATGATGGAGACTTAGATGTCTCTATCTGTTCAGTTTGTTTATTGTATAAGTTTAGTTTTGTTTTGGTTTCTGTCGCTTGTCCACTGGGTTCCCTCAATCCTATACCTCAATATTATCTGTTCTCTTATCAAACCTTGATTGATTATAGATGACTGCCTGCAAGGTGGGGACATGGAATGTGGGGGGGATTCATTCACCTGTCAAAAGATCTAAAATGTTTGCGTATATTAAACAATTAAAATTAGATTTTATTTATTTGCAAGAAACACATATGATTGGAGAGGAGGTCCATAAACTGAATACCAGGGGCTACTCGGTTTTGGACGCAGCCTCATTTACATCGAAGGCAAGAGGAGTAGCCATTTTGGTGCGCAAAACAATAAAATGTGACATACACTCTAAGATAATAGACCAGGAGGGGAGATACATACTTTTGGAAGTATCTGTGTTCAATAGAAGGCTTACGCTTTGCAATATATATGCACCCAATGGCCCCTCACAGGGTTTCTTTCAATCACTGCTCCATAAATTATACCCTTTTTCAGACACGGATATGATTCTGGGGGGGGACTTTAATATGGTCTCTTGTAGCCTGTTAGACAGGCAGGGGAGAACCACACTGGCTAAAAATAAAACTAAACTAGGAATCAAACAGATAGGGGATAAGTTACATTTGATAGACATCTGGAGGTTAAGACACCCGTGTGAGCGGAGTTATACATGTCTTTCTGTGGCGCACGGTACTATGTCCAGGCTCGACTACTTGCTGATCTTGGAGTCCTTATGGCCAGACACGTCATGTACCGAGATAGAGAACATTACACTCTCTGACCATGCGGTAGTGTGGTTCCAGGTAGATTTGAGACCGAAACAATCGCGACATAGGCAGTGACGCTTCCCTTCCTACCTTGCAAACACTCTGAGCTTTAGAAATATGCTGAAGGCTGTCTGGGCAGATTTTATTCATAATAATAATGTGCATTTAGATGATCCCGCCTTACTGTGGCAAACATTCAAAACTGTCATAAGGGGGGCTATAATTTCTTTTGTAGCCAAAAATAAAAAAGACCTTAATGCCGCTTATATAGAAGCACAAAATAACCTAACTAAGGCGTATCAGGATTATTTATCTGACCCCACTATAGCACACCTCCAACACTATCGCCATTTATCGGTACATTTAGAGGGTATCTTAGGTCGCTTAGCGGATAAGTCAGCGGCGCACAGAAATTATCAGTTCTTTAAATGGGGTAATAGACCGGGACGGCTCCTATCTAATCTGGTCAAGGGGGAACGGCAATCAAATTTTATAGCGTCTTTGAAGGACAAAACAGGTGCCTTGGTCCCTAGAGACCATGAGATAATAGAAGTGCGGAAGCAATATTATGCGGATCTATATAGTCAAGGGCCCATTAGTGAAGTGACTAAATCCAATTTTTGGAACAATCTGACTGTCCCTAGAATCTCATAATCCCAGTGGAGCTCCCTGGAAGCAGATATTACACTAGCTGAGGTGCTCCCTGGAAACAGATATTACTTTAGCTGAGGTCAAAGACGCCATCAAGCAATTAAAGCCACTGAAGGCACCAGGACCTGATGGGTTTAGCGGGGAGTTTTTTTAAATTCTCATAGAAGAATTAGCCCCTCACTTACAAAACTTTTTTAATACTATTCTTGCTTCTAAAGGTATCCCTGCTTACTATAATGCAGCCATCATTAAAGTATTGCCAAAGCCAGGCAGAGACATGTCCTCCCCGGCCTCTTACATGCCAATATCTTTGTTGAATTTAGATTACAAACTATTTACGAAAATTCTAGCAGAACAACTAAAAGTGATTTTGCCTAGTATAATACATTGTGACCAAACCGGGTTCATTATGGGACGCCATTCAGTGGTTAACATAAGGAGAGTCTTGGCGTTGGTGCAGCAGGCAGAGTGAGACGGTGCTTCGGAACCTAGATTGATTGTCTCGTTGGATGCCGAGAAGGCATTCGACATGGTCGTTTGGGACCATGTCTGGGAGTCTCTGTCTCGCTTTGGCTTCCCCAGCTCGTTTGTGGAGATTCTGAAGGCTTTATATACCTCCCCTTATACGCAAGTAATGGGAAATGGGTGTATCTCAGGTGTGTTCCAGATTGAAAGGGGAACTAGACAGGGCTGCCCCCTTTCACCTCTGCTATTCGCCCTCGCGTTAGAACCCCTCGCCATCACGTTAAGACAATCCTCAGGGTTTTATGGCATCAATATTGGCAGGGTAGTCTCGAAAGTCTCATTATTTGCGGATGACATGCTCCTGCTTGTCTCTCGACCGGTAAGCTCTATCCCTGTAATTCTACAAATCATAGGGGATTTCGGCCAATTTGCAGGATATAAAATCAATTGGACCAAATCAGAAGCCCTCCTTTTATGGGGAGCGGAACACCTAGCAGATGAGCCTTCCATATCTAAAATTTTTTAAATTGCCCCGACTAAATTTAAATATCTAGGCATTTACATTACTACTAAGACAGATGCTTTATATAAGGCAAACTACAAGCCAATTGTAAATAAAATTTTGGAACACGTCCAAAAGTGGAATAAACTGCCGGTATCAATGCTGGGAAGGATATCACTTGTCAAAAGTATTCTATTCCCCAAGCTTGCGTACATTATACAGATGCTACCCCTGGTGCTTTCTAGGAGCGATATGCAGAAGTGCACGAAAGCATTATCACAATTTGTATGGGGCAATAAGAAAGTGAGGGTAGCTAGGAGGCGTATGCAACTCAAACATCGAGATGAGGGTTTAGGGCTCCCAGACATTTTAGCATTCACCCAGGCTGCGCTTATGCGTTATGTTGCTGATTGGCTTTTTGATCAACAACATTTTACTTGTAAAAATATAGAGGCTGAGATGATTTATCCATATACCTGGGCCGCACTGTTGCATCTGCCCAAATCCCAGATCCCGGAAGATGTTATGAGCAACCTTTTCTTTAGAGACACTTATGGTGCGTGGGTTCAGATTAATAGGCGTCTTGGAGGGTCTCCTCATGTCTCTATGTATAATACCTTTTGGGGTAATCCCCAATTCCAACCGGGGGTCACGGACTTAAATTTCAAAATCTGGAGAGAAAAGGGGATTAGCAAAATCAAAGATGTATTTGATCCAGGAGGAGATATTAGATCTTTTCAATACCTAAAAGAAAAGTTTGATGTCCCTAATAACCAACTATTCATGTATTTTCAAGCGAGGCATTTTGCCCGACAGGTTGAATCCCAATTAAAAGAATCCCCAAACAACACAAATAATACACCTGACAATTTGAAAACGTTACTTCACTTTCTAGAAACTCATAAATACCATATTAGATACGTCTCAGATGAGCTTTTATCAGTGGATAGTTCTAAATTGTTAAAAACGGGTAGCCAGTGCTTGGACGCAAGACATTGGACGGGATGTGACTCCCGAGGACCTCACTAGGCATTTTGAAACCACATTTAAGGCGTTGAAATCTACCACTTTACAGGAGGTTCATTATAAGACGTTACACAGAACTTATTTCTCACCGGCCCAAAGGCGTCATATGGTTCGGGGGGAAACTGGAGAATGCCCCAAGTGCCATACAGGAAGGGCCACCTTTTACCATAGCTTTTGGGAATGTGGCAGGATCCGAAAATTTTGGGGGAAGGTTCTGAACTTCATCAATGCTATTTTAGGTACTAATCTGTCTCGAGATCATGGTTCACTACTATTAGCTAACTTTGAGGTTTGGCTTGACACCCCGGGAGTTAAAGATTCTATCCCATTTCTGACAGTGTTGGTTACTTTCGCAAAAAAAGCAATACTGCAGAGATGGACAGTCAAACCCCCCCCCCTCCTGCACACTGTTAAGTTAATACTACTGGAAACATTGTACCTGGAAAGGAGGGCCACCCTCCCAGATATTGAGAAAGGGGTATTACATTTTTATAAGAAATGGGGTATTTATGTGGAATACCTCCCAGAACAAACTAGAAATAATATCTTGCAGTTGTTTGAGACTGCGAAGTGGTTTTTATACAGGGAGCTTCCAAGTGGAGACTAATCTGGTCGGTATAAGTGCACTCACTCATTAATGGGACGGTTTTTCAACCGTAGCACATCTGAAGGGTGGGGAATCTACCTGCAAGGTAACTGTTAATTTATGTACTGTGGAGGGGCTCAGTGGATGCGGCGGGAATCCTTGTTTTTGTTTTATTTTATTTTATTTTATTCGTCAGTTTATGCTATGTTATACTAAGTGTTACCTTACTGATGCTTATTTCAGTCATATGCACACATGATTATTTTTCTTCTGTTTTTCTGGCTAGTCGAGCCGATTTGGTGGAATGTACTATAACCCTTTCATGTTATACTTGTAATTCTACAATTGCCAGATTGCTGTGTGATATTAATGTGGGTTGAGGACTACATCATATTGTTTGTATGCTTATATGACATGCTTTATGTTTGAAAAATTCAATAAAAAGTTAAAAAAAAAAAAAAAGACATGAGTCAATGAGGGAGTCTATTTAGGAGGAACTGAAGAGAACAGTGTGGAAAGATTAGGAGAACAATTTATTGAGCTGGAGAGAACCATGATAGGAGGTTGCAGGAAAATAATGGGGGAATTGGGAGTATCGGTTGGGGAGTTTAATTGTTCCACAGAACATGTGGACTTGACAGGGAAGCTGATAGATGGGGAAGGCTGCTTATTGTTTTATTCCCCTGTGGTTTTTACATTCATAATTTCATTTTGGCCTGTGTTTGGGGAGAAATAGGGCTATTTATTGTTTAATGCTGTTTATTAATGGTAGGGAATGGGTTTACTATGAATAAGATTCATTTAATGTTTAATTTAATGTTTCAGCTAAGGCTGAAATGTGAATATTTAATAATAATTGGAATGAATTAATATTGTGGCAGGTTGAGAGCTTCGTTCATTGGCAGAACAGGAGATAGGGGCTAGATGGAGAGAAATTCAAGTTACTTATTGCTAAGAGACTAAGGGCCGGATTCACAATCCTGGATGTATTACACATACGTCCGGGATTATGAATCCGGATATAATCACAGAGTCTCTTGAATTTGACATCAACACCCCCAATGAGATTTTCCAAGACCTGTTGAAACTTAAAAAACACACCATTGAACTCAAGCTGCATAGGCTAACCCTGTCCCAGTACCATAAAGAACGCCTTATACTTCATGGATTTAGAATCCACAATAAACCTACAATAAGACGGAGTGACAAAGACTTCTGTGCCCAGTTGTGCCAAATTCTCAAATTCTTGGACCTATTAGTTCTTGCAATAGACAAAGCCAATACGGATCTTGTCAACATTCAATAATAAATAATAAATTTGGAAACCACTGGTCTACAAGCATTACATAGCGACACCGTCACCAATTGGACAGCAAAGTTAGAAGACTCTATTTCCAAGTTTGAGAAAGAGTTACTAATCTTCAAAAAGCAGAAATATCGCACAGTAGAAGAAGATTATAAAGAGAAGAGAGTCTACGGTTGGTTGCTTAATACTTACACTCCCAGATCTAGACCTGGATACAGAAAACAACGACCACGGAAGACTGACCGCTCTTACATAGACAAAATTTTTTACAGGACACTATCGGAACCAGCAGCAAGGGTCCAAAAAACGGAACAGGAGGGGCGGAAGGAGACACAAGCATCGCAACCAAACAGAATATACACAGGAAACAGTGGTCTACAATTTGTCTTCATATAAGCCCTCGTCCTTTGAAATGGAGGTACTCAGCAAAGGATTACAGTTTGTTGAGACACATGTTCACGATAAGTTCGATTTTGAAGTTGAGCTCCATAGTTTCCAGCGACAGTTAAAACTAAAAGACTTTTTTGCTGACTGGCCTGTGATGGTCATTGAACTTTCACGTTTTAGGACACGCTCATTTTTTGATCCCCAAGTCACAAATGCCTCCATTGACACCTTCATCAGGTTGGTGCGAAGAGATGTACTACGCACCTGGAACAATGGATATGTTCACTCAACAAGGACGAAAAATTGGCCGTCAAGTCTCTACAGGACAATGATTCTCTCATCATCCGCTCTGCGGACAAGGGCGGTGCTATTGTCCTGCTTGATAGTCACAACTATATAGCAGAAGTCTTGTAACAAATAGCAGATACCACGTGCTACCGAGAGCTACCCTACGACCCAACCACGGAATACAAAAAAGAAATCGACTCAGCTATTCAGGATGCTGTGGACAACAAGTTGATCACTGTTGAAACCTCGCGGTTCTCGAGGCAGGATATATGTACTCCCGAAGATACACAAGTCTTTGGTCAATCCCCCGGGTAGACCTATAATTTCTTCATGAGGCTCCTTGAGACAACCTTCCTGCAACCCATTGTACACAACACAGGAAGCTATATAAGAGACACAACGCATTTCCTCAACCGATTGAAAGAAATGGATCACCTGGCTGGCAACGCTATTATGGTAACACTGGACGTCAGCAGCCGCTATACGTGTATTCCACACACTGAGGGCATCGAGGCTGTTAAATCCATGATCAGCAACAACATCCTCTATGAAGGCCCACAGATTCCTCCATTCCTCCTTACACTGATGAACTTTGTGTTAAAACAAATTTTTTTTCTGTTCCAACACAGAAAAAGTTCCCATCGCAGTTACAGGGCACAGCGATGGGGTCCAATATGGCCCCATCCTATGCCAACATCTTTATGCACCTGTACGAAATGAATTACATACTCAATGATTCCAACTACTCCAGGTTCATCACATTCTATGTTAGGTACATAGACGACCTGTTTTTTCTATAGTCTGGTTCCTCCTCAGCCCTCATTTCATTTATAGAACACATCAACACCCTGCCCACAACCATAAGGTTCACCTTAACCCAGGATACCCGTCGCATCAACTTCCTCGATGTCACGGTTGAGCAGTCTCCAACGGGATTTGCCACTAAATTGTTCAGAATGGACAGGAATACTATCCTTAGGGCGGAGAGCTTTCATTCCAGACCTTTGAAAACAGGTCTACTTTACTTACAGATGCTAAGAGTGATGGATTACTTCTGATCCTGATTCACTTGAGAAAGGCCTACACGAAATGGGCAGTCGCTTCATCCAAAGAGGGTACAAAGCCCAGGAGGTCAATCAGGCCATTTCTAAATGTCTTGCCCTTACAGGGCAAGAAGCATTAGCACCATCTACCAAAACAGTGTCTGACAATAGAATGGTCTTCTGTACCACATTCTCTACTGTGTCAAGTGCTATGAAAAACGCCATCAATGAACATTAGCACATCCTAGCCTCGGACCCCAAATTGGGCACCCTGCTCCAAATGCCACCAATGATGAGTTACAAACGGAGCCAAAACCGATAAGCTGGTTAAGAATGACATGGTGACCAAACCCTCTTCAAGCTGGCTGTCTCTACGACCAGGAGTGTTCAAGTGCAGAGGGTGCATAAACTGCCCATACCTCATTACGGGAGATACGTTCAAGCATGCACTGTTGGACATGGATTATAAAATACTACACAGACTTTGTTGCGACACAAGATATGTCGTGTATGTCATACTATGTCCCTGCCCTAAACTCTATGTAGGGAAGACTACTCGCATGCTTAAGGAGCGCATGGCCCTACATAGATCTTCCATTAAAAAAACCAAATTATCCATGGACAACAAAACCCCGCCCGTAGCGAGGCATTTTGTGGAGTGCAACCACAATCTACGAGACTTACGTTGCATGCCTGTGGCTCATCTGCCTCTCCTTAGGAGAGGCGGGACAGGGACAACATCTTGTTACGTAAGGAATCAAGATTAACCTTTTTATTTAACAGTCCCCCCCCCCGGGGCCTCAACGAGGAGCTCAATCTGAACTGCTGCATTTAATGTTCCTCCTGCTGCGTTTTTCCTGCCACATACCCTCCACATGCATGTTTGTTAATACAGCTGTTGCTTGTTACATGTGTCAACAAGGAATGTCAGGGCCCCCGTGCCCTCTATATATTACTCATTGGTCTATAATTGCCCAGATGAGGGCTTCTATTTGTTTGAGATCTCCAGATCCTTTACGCTTTACACACACCGCGTGCTGGGGTTAATACAGCCATACGGCTACCCTTGTGGGCTTACTGTGATCAATGCTAACCCACACTATAACCACTGGATTATCTTGTAAAATATTGACATAGTCCTCACCAACTGGGCCACCATATTGGGGTCCCTATCTGTTGGACTACGGCCCTCTATTTGATGCTATACTTGTGATCTGACAGTTATTCCCTGTTCAGACGCTCCACCCATGCAGGGTGTTTTGACTTGCTTTATTGTACAGTTCGGTTTGATGCATCTCAGCCAACAGTGAGTTATAGTCACTACCTATGTGCGGCCACATTGCTAAAGGCTTGCTATTTGTCACTCACACTTACACCTGGTTCGTTGTACATCTCTGTCTGACACTGGTACTGCCTAGTGCCCGTGGAGCACTAATATGTATATTGGCGTTTTATGACTTGCCTCTCCATCTGCCTGCCTTTGTTTTGCAGGTCACCAATCCATGTATGTGTGGATCACACAATTTTAGGCTGACGGTGTGGAATTAATAGAGCAGAGTCTCCTGATGTGATACTCTTTATGATGTGATACTCGTCACCCAAACAGAGCCTATTACAGCATGTCCACTATGCATATGATTATTGTGACACTACAGACGTGTTATCCTCTCAGACATTTGACAGATATGTCTTTTTTACACCATTGTGCACTGGGCATGCACTCTAAGGCTCATAGTTTGTAGCTAGATTTCGGATGAGTTATGACACACGTCCACTATCAGGGGTGCTTCAGACTAACTGTGTTGCCGTTCTATATGGAAGTGCCGCCATGCACCTACTATGAACACCACTACTCTGTGCTGTTTCATGCCAATGCTTTGTTATTTGTGGGTCATATATCATGTATTTTTAAACTGAGAGCTCACCCCTGGCAGAGGTCCCCAAGTCACAGTCACTCTGAAACAGCACTCCCTATCAGCTACTATCCCAGACACGTTTTAAAACTAAATTTACAAGGTAATGTACTGCAGGAGCTGCAAGGTAGGGGGGTTTACACAAATTTAAAAAAGCCTGGCACTCTTGCAATTACCCAGTAACAAAACCATAACATTCTATTTCTAAAATAAAAGTCAGAGAATCAGCTACATACATCTGCAAATATATGCTAAGCCACCAGCCACTTACAAGGCCTCTCTGTTTGGTGGTCCTAACTCTAAATCTAAAGATCACTATGTAAGTTCGTGTAGTGTGTGGCTGACATCAAAACAATAATTTTGGTTTACTAGCACATGAATATGATGTAATCACTGGTTATTAGTATTAAAGTCAGTAAACATTAAATAAGACAAGTTATCACTGAACGCACGTTTGTTCAATATTTTGTCTTGTAATAAAGGTCTTGACAGATAGTTAGGAAAAGTCTTAGACCGTGAAAGGAAATTCAATACCTCTGATTGTTACTAGCTGTTATTACTTTTTTATTTAGTGATATTAAAGACAATACAAAGAATAAAGTAGCACACAACCAAAATTATTATGACAGAATCTATAACTTGCAAACCTTAACAATAAAACAATTATAAAAATGGTATAATATGATAATATATCTACGGAACACACATTTTAACTTTGCTTTACAGAAAAAAAAATCAAAACCTTGCCTAAATTATTTAGTGTTACTAATGTTGTATGTTGTATGTTTTCATATAAACCCATCAACTGCATTGAAATGTTTACTGCACCATTATTGCATATATCACAAAATGTCCCCAAAATTTTACTTTATAAAAGTGGGGGAAAAGGATATTCTTGCATGCATTGCATTGTAATAGACTGGGCAGCCTGTATTGCAGCCACACAGTCTGCCCCATTGCCACAGATCTGGCCACATCCATGCTGGTGGGTTGTTATGAAACAGCGCTCAAAATCTTTTATTGCTAATTGTAAACACATTGGGGCTGATCCAGATCTGAACACAATTGCGTTGCAAACTACCTAACATAACTACGTAATGTGTATATAACGCATGTAACCATATCCAGATTCCACGCATCACCAACATACATCCAGATCAGGATAAGGTTGTAAATACTCATGAGAACGTAATTACGTTAGAATTTATGCACAAAATACGTCTCTGATCTCAAGTAAATTATGTTTTTAATGATGAGCAGCAAGTGCTTAAATTTGTTTAAGCATAGTCTTTCCTATGCTATGAGGATACATGAATAAATTAGACATGACCCCTTGCAGATGCAAATGTTTGACGTATCATGAGCACACAGCCAAGTACGCTCAGATGTGGATTGGGTGCAGCTGTATGACCACACCTATCCAGATCATTGACCACGCACCTCCACCCAAACCCACCCATGGAACGCACTGCAGAATGCAAGCAAATGCACAGCCATTTACGTTTTAACTTGAACAGGGAGCATATGCGTCTGGCTCGGTCCTGAGCATGCGTACTTGCAAATGACGCAAAATTACGTTTGCCAAACTGACATACGCACAGATCTGAATCAGGGCCATTGCCAAAAGTTGGCAGCTTAGAGCTCTCACTCTTTTAGCAGTGGAAATCTGCAAGGAGGAAGGACAGCGTTTAGTGTTAAACTTTAGGAATTTAGGGTGGAGGGCAAAATATCTCATATAAACAAAGTGGCACCATATAAATAAAAGTAATTGGCATTATATACATTAAAGATAATAAAATAAAAATAGATGTAAAATATAGGAAAAGGAGGTTTTTTGTTTTTTTTTTGTTAACCACTGGCCAGCAGGGGTTTAACAAAAGTAGCAGTCTTATTCTGAAATCAGAAATCAGAAGACTAGGGTATACCTTTATTAAATTAGTGGTGGAGTATGAGGTGCATTCCAATGATAATGAGGAGTCACAGTCCTGCTGATCTTACAGCCCCAACTCAGGCCTCAAAGACTCAACTGCTGTCAACTTCAGAAAACTTTCAAAGCTGTAGGGCTACATATATTGGCTTTTACCATTTCCCTCACTCACTGACTAAACTAAAATCTGATTATGCTGAATGTTTCTCTGCTGCTATATATATTTTACACCTGCTTCTCCCTTGCAACTACCACAACCAACTGCTGCACCCTTTATTGTTACGAGGTGAGCACCAATCAGATATCCAGCAGAGTTCCTTCTATTTCACAGTAATCCAGGTCAAGACCTCAATCCTTCTCCTGACTTCAAGTTTACTTACCTGGTCATGTTTAAGAACTGCCCAATTTTATAAATAACATTTTTAAACTGGTATTTCTTTCCTTTGACATGAAAATATTGCCAGTTTCTCTATATATCAGAGATCCCTCACGTAGCTTCATTATGTCTATTAATTAATCAGAACTTAAAAACCAAAAATATGGTATAAAACCAGAAACATATACATCCACAAAGAATGTTTCAAACTGGTGTTGTCAGGTTGAGATATTTAGTAGAAGTATAACCCACCGTAATGTGCACTAAAAAATTGTGGTTGACAGAAGTACAGTAGTACAGAAATATTGCTGTACCACTACAAAGCACAATAACTCTATCCACTGATGACAGACCAGTTAGAATACATTTTTTCATGTGCTGTAGCTTGTTAGGGAAATATAATAAATGATATCTCCTCAGCACAACTTTAACTAAAATGTATTATTTAAGGTTACCCCTACAACTCTTTCTACTACCCAACAAGATTCTTCAAGTCCCTAAACCCCCTACCAAATCCCTCAAAGTCCCACCAAGCTTCTAGAGCTTCATCTAACAGGAACAGTAATTGTACGGATTATTCAAAAACCAAAGTTAACAATATTATTTCATTTGCATCCATTTTCATCAAAATGTAATCTTTAAAGTAATTCTTGGGCTTAGTTCATCGTGTCAGTTTGAACCAATTAGATTGGGGTCAGCAGTGTTAAATAGTCTCTATATATACCCTTATTGATAATTAACAGGTGACATTCTAGATAATACAACAAAAAGGCATATCATTAACTTATGACTTGGCACACTGTAAGGTCTTAATAAAAATGACTACAGTATAGTAATGTCTGACATGTATTAAATGAACAACCCGACCTGTGCACCTTGTAATATTTTGTCATGTGTTTCAATATTATTGCCTTTATTAGTTTTATTTCAGTAAGTCCAGAAACAGCTATATGTGTACAAAAATCAGTTTTATATTTACCTACAGCAGTAACCTCAACCAGCTCACCTGGGTAGGCTTTTAATGAATGAACCACAATTTTCTTAGAGAACACACGTCATGACATTAACCTGAAGCTTCCACTTTCTTGAATGACCTCTTGTTCCAACATCAATCTTTGTATGAAACACACACCTACTTTGCTGGTACTCTAAGGTATAGAAACACTTCTATCATTTCTCACTACCTTTCCTCTTCAAAGCTGTTCATACTTTAATAATTTATAATATATTGTAGACCAGGAGCCATTTTACTAGTATTAAATCTCACAAGCTTCACATTTATTGATTCAGCTTTGGAGATATTTTTCTGTAAAATAGTTTCTTGTCTTGAAAAATAACTTGCCTAATAAATAGCTTTCCCAGAAAGGTAATTAAATGATTATTTTGGTTTACTAGTAGATTTTAGCCCATGTTGTAAATTAAAATATGACTTACATGGTATCTTGTCTGCATTATCTTTTTATTGCAGATGCTAATGACTAGAGAAATTAGCCATTAACACACGTCTGTCTAGACAATCTCAGCTTTGTACTTTAGTCAAGGAATAAAATATAGTTCTAGAGAACACTGATAACATGGTTTATAAAATGATTTAAAATACAATATTAAAAAAAATGAAAATCCGGCAAACACATCTGTTTGAGAAAACAGGCTCTTCTCATAAAAGGTTTTGTGAAAATAAACATTTCTATTTTTCCCCCTCAAAGTTCTTAAATGATTGCTTTGGGGAATCCTGTGGCATAGTGCACTCACATCAAAATTTACTGAAGATTACCATTTATGCCTACAGACAGAAAAGTATATCCAGGATGATTGTCTCTTAGAACTGTTTTTTGGAAGGATTTGTTTAAAAGCCAGTTGATGGTTTCCTGATAAACTGTTAATATGGCTTGCTTTGCTAATTTCCTCTGGGGACAAATAGGACAAGACAAGAACAACCTGCATTATAAGCCAAACAGACATCGTACCCTCAGGCTAGAGACTGAGAGGAGCTAGCAAAACAAAGAAACAGGAAAATATGAAAGTTCACCAAAGCAATAGGGGAGATTTATTTTTTTATTCCAATCTGCCATAATGTAAAGCATAGGAAAATATCCAGCAATGTGCCTTTGTTGTGACAATATTTAAATAATGTTTTCAACATATCAAAGTAAAACTTATACATAAACATTCTCAGTCTATCTATCAGTCTGTCTGTTAAAATTGGTTGATATTGTGTAAAAGAATGTACGAAAATAATGCCTGCTACAAAATTGGTGCATATATCCTAATAAATCTACATCTTAAGCTAATATGCGTACATGAAGGTAAAAGAGACATAGGACATCAGGATATTTTTGCATCTTCAATTTGTTAGTTATCAGACTAGGATAACATTTTAAAAAAGTATGGCGTAAGCAGACAAACTTTTTCATGGTCTGACCCAGGGCTGGAAGTAAAGGGGGTGTACGGGGGTATGCCATACCATTACTTCTCCCACTAATTTAATTAAAATGCTTAAATCTCTAAATGACTTCTATTAGTTCTATATTTTCATACCGCCACTTCTAAATGTTCATGCCGCCACTTCTAAATGATATTTTTTACATTTATTTTACTTCTTTAAACATAGAAAAGGTATCATAATATTCAGCACATATTTCGGACGTATTAAAAATCAGACACAATATCAGGTTAAAAACATGAACAAAATTCTATTGTTCATTATACGGACCTTTGGTTCAGGGTTTTATCACCTGCAATAAGACTTGTTGTTGTAACTGATTTTAAATAATAATGTTAAGTATACCTACAACTCCAGAGGGATCATTGATTGAGGAAACACAGAGTATGAGGTGAACTTAATAATAACAAATGTGACTGTAATGATGCTTGTGGTATAGCTGGGACATAGGCTATGTATATTATTCGACAATAAGTACTCATCCCCTATGTATTATTTTTTTAAACACAATGACAAATGCGCTGTCTCATTTTATAGCAGTCAAAATAGAGCTCTGTTCTCTTCTGCAATATGTGTGGTTCTCCAATATCTGAGCCACAGATGCTGTTTGATATTTTCAGTGAGTTCAAATTCCTGTTGGTTTGACCATCATGGGTGATAAAAAGGAAAAAAGTCTCTTTATGATTTCTTGCAGGTTACAGAAGTAAGATATATATATATACAAAAAATACCAGACATGCTAAAAATGCATGCTTTACATTAGGAAACTATCACAGTTCATGTCTCAGCTCTTCATTCCTATACTCTGCAGTCTGCTGCTGATTGCTTATTAGTCTGCTGCCGTGCTGGTGTGGTGCTGCTCAGTGCTTCAGACTTAGCACTCAGGTTACTACACAGGTGCAACCAGCTCTAATCAGGGTCAATTTCAGTGTACTTCAGTCCTTCTTTTATTGTTTCAGGCTGTTAAGGTAAATTTGCTTGCCATAAAGTGCCGACAAGTTAACCGTCAACTTTTATACATTTAGACTTGCATATCACACCCCTTAACTACATAGCTACAAATCTTTGAGTGTTACTTCCTATCCTATCAGTGCATTCATACTGATTTGCCGATAATACAACTGATTGCATTCTTTATTTTTCTATTTGCTAATCAATTTGGATTATATTGGACACATTTATAAATATATATTATAGTATATATTTAGAAATGTGTCTACACTGGATAATCTGGTAACTGCAAAGGTAGTCCAAAGTTTGAGTCAAATGGATCTATACGTCAGATGTCTGGAAAATTGATATTCTAAAGTCCCATGTGGCCAATTGAACCATCTCCTGCAATGTGCTACTGCTAATTAAAAACACACAGGGGGTGACCCAGAAATTGAGAGTAAGCCCAAAAAAGTGAAAATATACACCTAGGAATAAAAAATGTCAAATTACAAGGGAGGCAAATTTAAACCGTGCCTGCAGAATGAGAGGTAATATCTCCTAACCCAAATTTAAATTACTATATAAAAGGAAAGTTGTTCATTATGTGTGTGCAATAAGCAAAATATTTCCCTGTATGCAAAATAAAACCTCGACCCCCCACCCCCCTTCCCCTTCACGGCTAAGGGCAATCCTGGGTGGTGTAATGTATAACCAATGAAGTACAAGTAAAAATGTTATGAAAAGGAGTTGAGCTTAGTACTGTGCAATACATTAAACAGATTTATAGTGAGAGAGCATCATACTTGCCACTCAATACAGAGAACATAATAGTGACCACTGACCAATACAGAAAATTTCCTAGTGACTGCCACCCAATTCCTAGGGCATCATAGGGACCTCCTTTTTACACAGACAGAATTTTAGTAACCACCATAAAAAAGAAGGGCTGCTGGGTGGCATCAAAAGGTCATTTCCTACTGGGAAAATTCCCAGTAAATCTCATAGCCAATGGAACTCTAGAGGATATTAAAATTATATTAAAATTATATCATTTTGGCAACAAAATAGTATTTTTTACTGCAAAAGATCAAACATAAACTCTTTTATTATTTATGATTATTATTATTATTATTTAGATAGTGTTTTATTTTCAAGAATTGTGTCAAATTTGAAACCCCAATACATTTATATTTGCATAGATTTTTTTTGTAAATTAGCTAGGTGCTTTGAGTTATGGATATGCATACATATGCCTTGATTATAAGTTAACAAAATAAAGACATAGGACCTGATCCAGACTTAAGCATACCTAAGTTACACACTTCTAAGGATAATGCACTCCCCCTGACATACAAAAATTTGCTGACGTGTTCAGAACCCTACCTTAACTTTTCTTTGCGTATCCCTGGTCGTGCATAATGCCTTGACATGCATAAGTGCCTAACTCAGCCCATACTGTACAATTTAAATGCCTCCCTCCGCCCACAATACGTATATTCTTCTTGCATAGGGATGGCACACCCTTTCATACAGAGTTACGTACAAGTTACATACAATGGACTGGATCCAGACTTAAGTAAGTGCTTGAAATGAGTTACTCCTGGGCTAAACCATGTTGATTGCAGGGGATCTCTTGTTTTTATCTGTTAATACATAGGAAGTCCGTTGAATATCCAGCACGCATCCCATCAGCTGTGTGAGGATTTCTTTCCGTTTGGGGACTACAGTTGAACCTACCAGACTCCAAACCCACACGATTGCGTGTTTCTCTATCTGGACTTTACATATTTGATTTTGCTGGATGGACATTTACTATTGGGACTTTATTTTTAATCTACATCACGTTTTTTGTTATTATAATTATCCATAGATTTGGTTTAATTGGCACTATCTGTTTCTAGGATTTACAACCCTATATATGTTATTATTTATTTGTTGCAATATTTCCATATTTTTAACTACAATTTGAGTTGTCAGATCTCTTCAGAGAGGGATATTGTATTTATCTGCATTACCCGTTCTGAGATTAATAGCGTTATTTCATATATGTTTTATTTCTGATACTCCAGCATATTTGGTGTTTTATATATATGGTTTCTCTTGCCTTTAATTTCTAGATTCCACCTCTGGTTTTATCCTAATTTTTAATTTAGCGCCCTTTTGATATATTTTACTTCTTTTGATTGCAGGGGAGTCATATTTAATCTGTTCCAAACAGTATTAGAATTGAGAGGTGATGTTTCCTATCCCAAGTCTAAATAACAGTGTGATAGTAAAGCTGGTCAGTATCTGTGTGCAGTAAGCAATTCAAACATATATCCCTGCATGCAAAGAATACAATTAGCTTGACTCCCCCTGAAATCAACATGGTTTAGCACAGGAGTAACTCATTTCAAGCACTTACTTAAGTCTGGATCCAGCCCAATAACAGTTACAATGAGTGAAATCTGCTGTGCGAAGTGCATTCCCACAGCCAGACTTAAGTATGCCTCATGTGTAAATTGCCTATTGTTATTAAGTCTGGATCAGGCCCATAGTGTATATGTCCTGAACAAAATACAAAAAATACAAAAAGCAACATCAGGTCAAACAAGTCAAAGTAGTATAGCATTAACTTAGGGAGACTAGAAAATAGAGATGATAACCTGTACCTAAAGCAATTTACAATGCATACAGGGTTTAACACAGTTATTCCTGCTCTGGACTCAACCAAGGCTTAAGGCAATGATATAACATTTTCCTTGGACAAGATACTGAGTGGAGCATGCAGTGCAATAGCATCTACAGTAAGTGTCAGGAAAGAAAGCACCACTTTGTGTTACAACATGATTTCTCTCACTGACTTGGAAA
The DNA here is from genome assembly GCA_011038615.1 of Limnodynastes dumerilii. NCBI lineage: Eukaryota > Metazoa > Chordata > Amphibia > Anura > Limnodynastidae > Limnodynastes > Limnodynastes dumerilii. The sequence goes on from WWET01002182.1 coordinate 152,331, forward strand.
CTTTCTATTGATTTCACAAAGTGAAGTTTTTATTGCCATATACACAGTTCAGCTACACTGTCCTAAATATAGAGAAAACACAGTGAGAAGTAAATGTCTCTGAAGTAAAGCTAAAGAAACATATATTTAACACCATGGGACTAGTTCTTCAGAACACATGTGCTCCTAAATGCAGCTGCTTCATGGAAAAGATTTGAAAATATACATGATTTCCTTTACTAAGAATTTGAGGCATTAATGGCTTATTAAAGATATATTAAAACTTGCTATATTTTGTCAACCTTTTGCTGATTTTTAGAATGAGAAAAATAACATTGCCTTACAGGTACTGTATAAAGCAAATATTGTCATATTGGGAAAATATTATATAACCTTGAATGCTGCTTCAAGACCTGGCCACCTTTGTTTTAAAACTGGATTTTAAAGGAGAACTAAACCCACTTTTTATAAATCATGATTTTTATTTTATACTCAAATTTACACTCAGCTTTAGGAATTTCCCAACATTCAACATTAGGACAAATGAACCATTGCCATGTCAAGATAATTTTTGTGCAATATAAATCAACTGTAGAACAGTCTCAGGATTTAGTTAATGTGTTACAGTAGCACAGTTGTTAGAACTGCTCTTTGATCCATGGTTGAAATCTGAACATACATATTTGTGTGGGCTTCATTCGTGTTCAATGGTATGAAGACCCCTGGTGGCAGTAAGGCTTTCTTTTTTTCTTTGTAGACCTGCAGGGAGAATAAAGGTGGGCACTAGGCCCCAGTTACTTAGGATGGTAATAGTCCACAGTTAAATAAGCTAGGCCCATGTTTTAGTACTAGACCCTGGTTACCTTAGTGTGCCATAGACCCTGATATTTGAATGGACACTAGTTCTCTGATATTTGAGTGGTTACTATGATCTTTCCAATAGAGGGAGCTAAGCCCTGACTAATAGAGGTCAGTAATCCCTGACTTTATAGAACCCCATAGGTGCTGTAAATGCTAGAAGTGGAGACTCTGGACTGCTGGGAGGAAACTTCAGAGGTACACCAGTGAGGAAACCTTAGGTAGATAGACCTGATTGTCCTTCACACCCTGGTAAGTACCTCTTCCCCAACAGCATAAACTCAGGAAAAACCAAAGTTAAATATACCACTTCTATAGTGCAAATATTAATTATTAATAGATGTGTGTCTTCTAAAATAAAGAAGCCATATATTAAAATATACAATTTTTACATTTTTTATTAATAATGTTGCAACAGTGTATGATTTGTTATAAACAATTCTGGTATATACTGATAGATTGTATGTAGGGTAAGAGCTGAGGAAATTTTATCATGTAATATTTTCGTCCTCTTTTTGATATTTTGGATATGTATTAATAAAAATTGTATATTTTAATATATGGCTTCTTATTTTAGAAGACACACGTTTATTAATAAATAATGTTTGCACTTTAGAAGTGGTATATTTAACTTTGGTTTTTCCTGAGTTTGTGTTGTTGATGAATTGTTATACCACACAAGTGCATCAAAATTTTTGACTAGTGTGGTTTTTGTTTGAGTAGTAAGTGCTTCTTCCCACCAGAGATAACTATGTTCTTTGTCCTGTAGTTCAGTTTTCATCCACTAATCTCACATGAGCTGCCTCTGTGTGGTGGTGTTTGGTATTCATTTATGTTCTTTTCCCACAACATACTGGTCACAACACATGATGTGGGATGCTGATCGGGAGCTTGGCATGGTATCCAGTGGGTCTGGTAAGGAACCTGGAATTAGGGATTTCATATGTGTTCCTTTCTGTATTACAGGCCAGGTTATGTGCCTGCTGCTCGTCCCACAGGACCTTTACAACCCCAATGTCTAGGCCTGCACTCAACTTTCTATCTTCTAGAATTAAGAAAGACCATCTTTCTTGTCTTCATAGAAAATTAGAGAATTCCGCTAATTAGAGTCTTATAATAGAGGCTGAATATGTTCAGGCTAGCCTACCCCTCCTCCACTTAACATCCACACTGCATCCTTCAATCTATCCTTTCTCTTCCTTCCCACTGTCCTCTACTCACACCAGCAGTCCACTTCCTTCCTTCTCCTTATGTCTTCTGTAAGTTCTTCCCTCCCACATAGTGTGTTAGCTCATGTGAGCAGGGCCCTCTATCCTAATGTTGTTCCTTCCTCCACCACTCCCTCCTCATTTTGTACCCTCTTGTCCCCCTCTGTTACCCTTTTACCCAATCCCCACCTGGTGGCTCCCTCTCTACCTCTCACTGCGCTCTATCCTCTGCTACTTGATCTTCCAAGCTTGACACCTCGCATTTTGCCTTGCGTTCTGGGCTTGCTTCACTTTATTGTGTTTCTGTGATATTTTTATAGTAATATTGTATTTAATATATACTATGCTGTCCATCCCTACCCTGTATGTCTGTACTGTATTTTGTATGGCGCTGCGGACACCTTGTGGCACCTTATAAATAAACGATAATAATAATAATATGACACACACACACGCGCACACACACAGCTAATATTTGAACTTGGTGAATAATTCATGTAGTATTTCAGGCAAATTGAGGTGTTAATTCAAGGACTATTAACATTTCCATTTTCACTCTGAGATGTCATCACTTTTTATATATTTAAGATGTACATTATGTAAACTATACAGAAGACAGTTTGAAATTATACTCTTATCAATATAAGCATGCTGGAGGAATAAACCAACCGGAATTGAGTCAACAGGGAGAATATTTCACTTTCATGGCATGTAAAAATCTTTATTCCCTCTTGATGACTGCAATTTATCTTCCTTTGTCCAGATTTTTATAAGTGACCACAGTTGCCCTGCACTTACTAAAGTTATAAACATTGCAAATGTAATTCACTGAGCCGACTTTAATTAATGACCTTTTCACAATCTCTCCACGGTGCTAGCTTTTTATTTACTATTGTCTTTCAGCATAATAATAGCAAATGAATCTTCTTATACAATGAACAAATAATGCTAGCACATTTCAATTGCAATATCTAAGAGCCAAAACTAAAATAAAGATTAAATGACTCTATTGTACACTATATAGATATAACCTTTTGTGCCAGGTATGCTTGGCTGTTGGCCTATTCAACAGAAAAGTGTTCATAATAGTGATATTTTATAAAAAAAATATCCCGTCACATTCTTATCCAATATTATATATAATGCTTTAAAATAATCTGATAAAAAACCTACCTGAGCATACAGTAAAGAAGTTTAAAACTAAAATCTAAGAAGATTAATAACTGTGAAAGAAACAGCAGCATTTAACATAATATCAATTAGAAATGATTCTTATTCATCTTTTGCATTTAGATTGTTAAATCTATTGTACTAAGTTAGGAGCTTGAACAGAAAAAAACCTAATCGAAAAGTAAAAATACATTTTTCAATGCAGTCAAACAGTGCTTGCTTTTTGCACACATTACTGTAGTTTACTGAAGTATGGTGCGATTTATAACAATTATTTGACTGTGCTTTATTTTATAGAAACTCTTTTTGTGGATGATTGTTTGAATATTTCTCCCAAGGAGCAATGCTATGTCAGGTGTAATATCCAGTGATGGGCTAATGTTTTCCTTCATACAAAACACAATCCTACTGGGCAATGCATAAGTTACCTATGGGCTGGATTCAGACCTTCATGTGTTTACGGCACACCCAGAGGTCTGGCAGTCCGTACGGAAGAGGGAAGTGTACTCCCCTGTCAATCCCCTCTCCTGTGTGGACTTTAGGTTAGTTACCCTGCCTTCACTGTAAAATTTAAATCCTCCTCCCCCGCTCACCTTACGGAGTTTAGGCAGGTGCAGCGTCGGACTGGCCCGTCGGTGGGCCAGGAAAATCCCTGGTAAGCCCCTGTGAGTATAAGCTACACCCCTTTTAGCAAGGAGGCAGAGCCTTCACATAGCTCTCCTGCACCCCTGTACAGAGCTGGCTGTGCTGTGCTCACAAGTCACGTGAGCGTCATAATAATGCAGAGCACGCGCCGTGGAGGACAGAGCTGGAGGAGAGAGCTGGAGGAGTGGCAGAAACAGTAAGTTTTATAGTTATTAAAGAAAGTGGTACAGGAATTGTGATTTATACATGGAAGGGCCACAAAAGTTAGGTTGATAGACGTAAAGAGGGGGCAGTAAGGCTGAATGGACACAAAGAGGGGCAATAAGGCTGAATGGACACAAAGAGGGGGGCAATAAGGCTGAATGGACACAGAAGGAAGGGGCACAAAGGCTGGTTGGACAAATGGAAGGAGTAATAAGGCTAATTGGACACAAATAAAAAGGGACAATAAGACTGTCTGGACACAGAAAGAGGGGACAATAAGGCTGAATAAACACAAAGGGGGCAAAAATACTGGTTGGAAACAAGAGGAAGGGGCAATAAGGCTGACTGGATAAAAATAAAGACGGAGCAATAAGGGTGGCTGGACACAGAAGGTGGGGGAAGTAAGGCTGACTGGATACACATAAAGAGGATTTAAGGCAGGCTGGACACAGAAGGAGAAGCAATAAGGCTGATTGGACATAAATAAAGAGGGGGCAATAAGGTTGGCTGGACACAGTATGAGGAGGTATTAAGGCTAAATAGACACAGAAGGCAGTGGCAAAAAAGGCTGGGCGGAGACACATAAAGAGGTGGCAATAAGATTGGCTGAATACAAAGAGGGGGCGATAAGACTGGTTGGACACAGAAGGAAGGGGCAATAAGGCTGGTTAAATACACAGAAGGATGTGGTATAAAGCTAACTGGACACAGAAGGAGGGGCAATAAGGCTTGTTGGATAAACAGCAGGGAACAATAAGGCTGTCTGGACAAAAATAATGAGGGGACAATAAGGCTGTCTGGACACAGAAGGAGGGTGCAATAAGGTTGGCTGGATACACATAAAGAGGAAATAAGACTGAAAAAGAATAAGAAACACCCTTCAAGCGCTGAGATGTCCCTCAGTGGGAAGTGTCAGTTAGTTCCGGACCCTGATATAATAAAAAGGGGGGGGGGGGGGATCTCGCAAAGGTGAGCAAGACTTTTAATGCAAGTGAGCTGCACATGGGCTACTAATGTGCAGTATGCTGGCCGTGTGGTTATCTTGGTGATTCTATGCAAATTGCACATGCACGATCCAGTAAACTCCGTGCCTAATGAGATTCGTAAGAAGGGTGTGCCAGTACTTCGTAAGAAGGAAGTTAAGTAAAGTGTGTGTGGGGGGGGGGCAATTAAATAGGGCTGAAAGGGCTGGGTTAGAAAAATCTACACTTACTTTAGCAAAATCCACACAAAGATACGCATGAAAAGTTAAGGTAGCCCTGTGGAGGAGGAAGTCAGTAAAGATCAGTAAAAATGTGGGGAGCATCATGGGAGTTGACTTGCAACTTAGGTGCGTAGTTTAGCAAATGTGTGTACTTTTTCATTCTTATCTGTGAATCAGGGTCAATGATGGAAGCTGGATATTACCTGAAGTTCTGAAAGAAAATGTCATTTCCTTTCTGTTCCCATTAAAAATAGATAGTACATTTTTATTTTGTTGAAATAAGAAAAATACATGCATTAGTACTTTTCAGTAAAATTCGATTTAATTAAATAGACCTCTAAATATATTATTATTAAAAACCAATTATATCTTACATTAAACAAGGCATATATCTGCATATATGCATTTTTTTTTTGCACGGACTTTGAAAAAGGACCCAGCAGAGGTCCGAAACGCGTAAGCCAGGCGGTGTTCTACGGGCCCACATTCATTTCCAGGACTGGTGCTGACGGTGTTGTTCTTCTCCTCGCCCGGGCTATCTAACATCAAGAGGGAGTCCACCTCTGCTCATCAACCATTCCTGGTATGAACTGTTGGTCCATATTGTTTAGTTTTTTTGTGTAGGATTCATTCTAATAAAGTGTTATTTTTCATTTTATTTCCTCTTCTGCACATCCCCGAGAGGGGAAGAAAACTTTTATCATCTATGCGAATCCCCTCCCCCCCTTTTTTTACTATATCAGGGTCCGGAACTAACTGACACTTCCCACTGAGGGACATCTCAGCGCTTGAAGGGTGTTTCTTATTCTTTTTCAGTTTGTTTCCCATTTGGGGTTATTGAGACACCCCCCATTAGAGACACCTTCAGCAGCTAGAGTCATTTTGCGCAGATTACTTTCCATCATTTGTTTTTTATGTCTTTTGTCTCTTTTGGAAAGTAAGCCGCAGCATTTGTCCCCCAGTGATTACATTGATTGTATATTTGTTGCATTGTTTTATATTGTATTTTATTGTCTGTATACATTGGTATTTTTATCTGTATGTACACATCTGTATTTTAACATATCACCATAGCAATTACACATTATCCGTGCTACACTACATATCCTTAGTTCTTTTGTCATATCTCACTCTATCATGTTCTCTATTAGGGAACGTAGGTCAGAGAGACTAATTGAAATATTGCAGGATAATGAAGGAACATCAGAATGGGAGAACCAGGACCTCAAGTATATTATGAGAAAAATGGAAAAATTATTACTACAGGAAAGTAAACTCTGGTGGGAAGCAGCCACCTTGGAAAAATACATTGTAGAGGAGATTATCCCCGTAGGGTTAATTATTGAAAAACATTCGTCATTTGAATCAAGTGACGAATGTTTTGAACAGGATTGGAAGAAAATCCTTAAAGCTTGCTCCATTTCACTTATGAGACTTATTATTCAGGATAGAAATGCGCAACTAAAATCCATTGAAGAACAAATCAATACCATCAAAGAACTTCTCATACCCTTTAGAGATTTAGAGGAATACAAAACCCTAGAAGCGGCCATCTTGATCCAATTAGATAAAAAAGAGGAAGAAATAATTAGGAAAAAGAGGGGAAAATTAAGGAGAGATGGAGTAGAAAGATCAGAATCAGGAGAAAGAACTTTAGAAAATATCCCTACCACACGGGACAGACCCACCTTTAATAAGAAAACTGACAGTAGACCTAACAATAATGGGAGAAAAAGGGTCATTCCTCCTCAAGGAACCTATAACCATAAACTAAGAATGGATAACAACCAGGGCAGAAAATCATCAAAGGAAAAAGATGGAAAGGGAAGAGACTATTATTATAAGGATAGAAGTAGGCATTATGAGCATAGTCCGATCAGAACTGATAGAAGGACATCAAAAAGCAGAAATGAACAAGAAGGAAATAACAGGGACCGACATAAGAATGGGGATAAAAATAGGTATGAAGATTATAAAAGAAGTCGGAGTAAGGAGTACAACCGGAATAGGGATACATCTAAGGATAGATATCATAGAAGAAATTCTAATTGGGATGGAAATGATGGACATCATAAATATAGGAAAAGTCATAGCAGAGAACGCTCACACCACCATGGGGCCCCCAGAAGGGATTATGAAACAAGGGACAGATATGAACCTTATGACTCACGGTGGGAACATGTGTCCCACAGGGAAAAAAGAGGTAGATCTTATTATTCCCCACTAAGGGGGAAACCCCTCATCACCCGTAATAGGTATGAGGAACTTAGAGATTTAAGGTCAGATGAGTCTTTTTTAGGGGTGAACCCAGAATCAAGGAAAAGACCGTAGATAAGATTAAATACAAGAAAAGAGGGAAAAGAGGTGGGAATCAAAAGATAAGACACCAGATATATAAAAATAAGAATAAAAACAAAAAGAGAGAGATCCTCCCACATACCCCCATCCCCGAAACAGATTCAATAAACAGTGAATTAGACACAAAGATTTATAATTTAAGCAACTACCAGTTATCTGAAGCTGAGACGACAGTCCTTCAGAAAGGACTAAAATTCGCACCAACTAACCCTTGCAATGAATTTAATACATTCATTGACCTGCAGAAATTTGTGAGGAAAATTACATTGAAAAAATTCTTTAAGGATAAACCTGAGGAAACTAATTCAGAAATCAGTATATTTAAAAATCCTTCTACCTTCTTTCCTCGTTTCAAAAGAGGAAATTACGTAGAAACATTTGAAAAAATGGTCATGGAGGATCTTAAATCCTTTATGACAAACAAAAATAATAAGAATAAACATTTCAGCAGGCGGAACAATTTGTCTAAAAATGAAAGAGAAGCCCTAAAAAGCTTAAAGAGCAACGAGCAAATCATTGTCAAACCTGCGGATAAGGGGGGGGGGTATTGTGATTTTGAACCAACTCGATTATAAGAAAGAAATTTTAAGACAATTGGAGGATGAAGATACATATAAGAAACTTCCCAAAGATCCCACAGAGCGGTTATTAAAATCCCTGGAACATTTACTTTTGAAATATTTGGAGAAGGGTGTCATCACTAAAGTAGAAAGAGATTTTTTACTCACCTTGGAACCCACCATTCCAGTTATATATACCCTGCCGAAAATCCATAAGGACCTAAGTAACCCTCCAGGCAGGCCTATTGTAGCCGGTACTGGTTCTCTAACAGCCAATCTTTCATTTTATCTAGACAAACAGTTACAACCACTTATGCAACATGTTAGTTCTTATTTAAAAGACACAACCAGTATTCTTAATATCATTCAAAATATTACATGGAAAGATGGGTACAAACTGGTTACATCTGATGTATCATCGCTTTATACTATCATAGCTCACTCAGATGGTTTACATGCTGTTGAAAAGTACCTCACACAGGCTGAAATAAGTGAAGATAAAAAAATCGTTTATCATAGAAGGTATTGAATTTATTTTATCTAATAATTATTTTAACTTTAACGGGCAATACTACATTCAGCGGAGGGGAACAGCTATGGGCACCAGGTTTGCTCCTTGCTATGCGAACATCTTCTTGGCACATTGGGAGGATTCAGTCCTATCGTTGGCAGGAGCAAACCTGGTGCTTTGGAAAAGGTACATTGATGACATTTTTTTCATCTGGGGTGGATCAAACGAGGATTTAGAAACTTTTTGCAATACTCTGAATTCCAATCATCTTGGCATTACTCTCACATTTGACATTAGTACCACTAAGGTTAATTTCCTTGACTTAGAGATATACATACAGAATATGTCTATAGTAACACAGAACTTTGTCAAAAAAACAGACACCAATTCACACATACCAGTTACGAGTAATCATCACAGGAATTGGTTAAAAAATATCCCAAAAGGACAATTCCTTAGAATAAAGAGAAATTGTACAGAAGAAGAAGTCACCAAGAAACATATTGAAAAAAAGAAATCCCAGTTTATGAATAAAGGGTATAAGAAGGATGAATTGGATCAGATTATTAGTGAAATTAATGAAATAGACCGTGAATCCTTATTGAGAACAAAAGAGAATCAAAATAACTCTTACCCAAATAATGTTGTACCTTTTATTACCCAATATAACTCAGAATATAAGTATATTGAACGAATTGTTCGCAAACACTGGGGAATTTTGAAGAGAGACCCAGATTTGACAGAACATATTGGGGATTTCCCAAAATTCATTTATAGAAAAGCCCCGAACATTAGAAACCAGTTAGTTAGGTCCACATATTTAGAAGACAACAAACCAGTTACTATTAAGAGCAAAGGCTTTTTTAGATGTGGGCAGTGCATGATGTGCAAAAACTGCCCTATGGGTAACTCCACGAAAAAAGCAGAATTTGTGATATCCTCCAGTAATGGTAAACAGAAAAAGATAGATCAGTTCATTACCTGTAACTCTAATTTTTGTGTGTACATATAGCAATGCAAGTGCAATAAACAATATATAGGCCAAACCACCAGACCCCTCAAAGTCCGGTGGGCCGAGCATTTGAGGAATATCCGTAAAGGTGTTTTAACTCATGCCGTTTCGGCCCATTTTAAAGATGTACATAATTGTGACCCTTCTTTTATAACTTCATTTTCTGGTATCTGTCAGGTCAAGGACAATTGGAGACATAAGAACCGTCCATCTGAATTAGCTAGGGCTGAGATGCGGTACATTTTCGACATGGACACTCTCATCCCTCGTGGACTGAACCAGGAATTCGAACTGAAATGGTTCATCTAGATCATGTGGTAGCGGTGAGTGGACCTGGGGTAATAGGGATTGGTGGGGAAATTTACAGTATCTACAGTCATACCACTGGAGTACTGCCCGAATCCATCCCGAACTCGGAAGCGAAACCCAGTGGGCCCTGTCAGTACTAGGAAGGGGGACCTCCTGGGAATACCGGGTACTGTATTTGTACCATTTATACCCTTCCCTTTCCATCCCCTGGGTTCCTATTTACACTCCCGTATTCCACCCATGTCCCGCATCATACATCCCTTATTTTATATATTTTATATATAATATATTTTTTATATATAATATATTTTTAATTCATTTTTAATATATGTTTATTTTTATGTTGTATTTTATATGCATTTCTTATATATATGTTTTGTGTATGTATCCATATACATTTTATATATATGTTTTATGCAGTACAACGTTTCAATGGACTCATTTAAAGCTCCTCTATTTTTATGGTGTTCCTTTAGTCTTGACAGAGACCTTTTAACATATATTTTTGTTCAGTTCAACATATGTATTATTGACCTTGGTATGAGACATACTGATTAGATTCACTTTCCTCATTTTCCATATATACATTTGAGAGTTGTGTGATCCTTTACATCCTTTTATGAGACACCTGTAATATATGACTCCCCCATGATAGGACACATCACTTACCGGTATGGTCCAATTTTATAGGGAGAGAATTAGTATTTGTATCAGGTATATGATTCCCATTCTCCATTTATTCCAATTTCCCATTTGTTCATCCCGCTATTGAGTACATCACCCTTCTTTTATGCGCTATATTGATTCACATTCCGTATTTAGGACACATTACCCATGGATATGTTTGATGCATATTGGAAACTACCCATTCTCCCTTCATTTATTTATTTATATATATGTATATATGCTCACATTTTGTGTGTATATACATATATATGGAATTTTATTTGTACACATATTTCTATATTGTTGATATGGGTGACATTTGCACTTGCACTTTATTTTAAAGTGCAATATATTTTAACTTTATCAACTTTATCATATTTATTCACTTGACAACTTTGCACTTTATTTTGTTCATTATTAATGAAGATATTTATATATATTTCAATGTAATATTATTTGCAATTCAGCAATTCATGTAATAATTATTGATTCACTTTGACACAGTGGCTCTAATACCACATATCTATTTCATTCAATAACTGTATTTTTCACATCTTATTTTTATAAGTATCTATTGTATCTCGTGCAATTATCATTATATTCACTTATTTATATAGGTTCAGCACATAGAGAATGTTTATGTTGCACTCTATGTTTAAAAATGTCATTTTATTTCTATTTTTATTTTATACCCTGTTTGTATCATAATATGTTTTTTAAAATACTGTTATCCTCGGTGGTGAACACGTATATATACATTTATTGTACATAAAGGTACAACAAAGGGACATTGTCACATTTGAGACATTCAAGTTGGTTTATACTTATATTTAGTTGCCATATCCCTTCACTATGGAAGGTTTTGGCAACAATATATGAAGTTGGAAGTGTCAGTTAGGTATACCGCAGCGACTGTCATTCACTCACTGTTTGTTTACCCTGACGTCACCACGGGTTTCCACCATCCAATCAACGGAGGAATCAGCTTGTGACCACTTTTGTCCAATCAGCGAAGGAACCTCAGGATAAAGCAGGAAGTAAACGCACACGCCGCACGGACTTTGAAAAAGGACCCAGCAGAGGTCCGAAACGCGTAAGCCAGGCGGTGTTCTACGGGCCCACATTCATTTCCAGGACGGGTACTGACGGTTTTGTTCTTCTCCTCGCCCGGGCTTTTTAACATCAAGAGGGAGTCCACTTCTGCTCATCAACCATTCCTGGTATGAACTGTTGGTCCATATTGTCTAGTTTTTTTTGTGTAGGTAATTTTCTAATAAAGTGTCATTTTTCATTTTATTTCCTTTCCTGCACATCCCCGAGAGGGGAAGAAAACTTCTTTACCATCTATGCGAATTTCCCCCCCCTTTTTTTAACATATCAGGGTCCGGAACCAACTGACACTTCCCACTGAGGGACATCTCAGCGCTTGAAGGGTGTTTCTTATTCTTTTTCAGTTTGTTTCCCATTTTGGGGTATTGAGACACCCCCCATTAGAGACACCTTCAGCAGCTAGAGTCATTTTGCGCAGATTACTTTCCATCATTTGTTTTTTAGGAAATAAGACTGGTTGGACACAGAAGGAGGGGCAATAAGGCTGGTTGGAAAAACAGAAGAGGGGGCTAATAAGGCTGACTGGACACAAAGAGGAGTGCAATAAGGTTGGCTGGACACAGAAGGAGGAGGCACTAAGGCTGAATAGACACAGAAGGAGGTGGCAATAAGGCTGGATGGATACACATAAAGAGGTGGCAATAAGATTGGCTGGATACAGAGAGAGGGCAATAAGACTGGTTGGACACAGAAGGAAGGCTGGTAGAATACACAGAAGGAGGGGGTATAAATGTGACTTGACACAGAAGGAGGGGCAACAAGGCTGGTTGGACAAACAGGGGGGAACAATAGGGCTGACTGGACAAAAATAAAAATGGGGCAATAAGGCTGGCTGGACACAGAAGGAGGGTGCAAAAAGGCTCACTGGATACACCGGCGTAATTAGAGATTTGCTTGAGTGAGGATAGGGTGTCCATAACTGCAGTGTAGTTACAGTTGAGGGGGCGTTCCTCGCTGTAACTACGCTGCAGTTAGGGAAAGTAGGTGGGGGAGGCAATGAGGAAGGGAGGGCAGGGTTAGGTAGTTACGATCCGGTGCCTGGCGTAATTACACTCTGTTATGCCGGCTGAAGTTAGGGTAGCCTTCAGCCGGCGTAACAATGTGTAATTATGCTGGGACAGGGGGAGTGTCGGGGGGAGTGCACCGATGTTATGCTGAGCGTTAGTACGCTCAGCACAACATTATAGGTCTGGATCAGGCCCTATAACTTTTTATATTATTAGGTTTTTCCTGTTTATATGAATAAAGTTGCTATTTTGCTAGGTATGTAGCGTTTCCAGAATTATTTTTTTCTATGTAGTCATTTATTGAGTTTATTAAGTCAAATATGAATATAAATTGTCCAATGCCCCTTTATTTAATAAACAACATTTATATGTAGACCACACTGCTAATGACAAAATAAAACTATTGTTGTATGGCAGTCACTAAAATGCAATGGCCCAGATCCAGAACAACGCTTGTGAGCGAATTTACGCGTGACGGAGATGTAAAATCGCCTTTTAGTAAGTACTGCGCATGCGCACCATGGATAATACGCACCGTAACGTAGCGTAAATGTGAAAGTATGGGCCATTCACGTATATGTGTCAAGTAAATACTTACGTGTGGGCGTGCCAATTTTACGTGTCACAAAAATACGTCTGAAATACGTAATGTAGGCGGGGGTTTATATTTAAAGTGTACAGTATGGGCGTGCTTAGCTGCGTAAATACGTGTTGCCCATACGTACGTGAGCGGATCACATCGGTTACGTTGCCAAAAGTTAAGGTAGGGTTTGGAAAGCGTATCTTGGACAAAATACGTACATTCAAGGGGTGTGACAAGGGGAGTGTATAGAAGGTACGCACACGAAAATACGGTACGCGAGTAAACGTATTGCAAATGTAGTTCTGGATCTACCCCAATGTGTATTGTATGGTGATAATTAGGGTGCAGTGTGTATGATTTGGCAATAGCTAGGATATAGTCTGTACTGTATGGCGGTAACTAGGATGAAGTTTCTATTGTCTTAAGTGGTCCTTATTGTATGGTGATCAGTAATATGTTCTCTGCCTTGTATATATGTCAGTAGGATACTCAATGTAATTATATGGGTCACTGTAAATGAGAATTAATAGTATAACATTCTTTTCACACTGAGCTGTTGAATCATTCTGTGGGTGTAACAGATGATACACAGTTTATAAAGTTTCATTGATACAAGCATGCTCTGGCCATTACTTTTTGAACACACCCATTGACTATGTGGTTGAACCCCATCATAGTATTCCCTGGTGGGCCCTTTATGCCCCAGTCCAACCTTGGGCAGGTGGAGGCAATGCGCGGTCTTGTTGGAATACGTGCGCCTGGAGATCCATTGCAGAACATCTGTCATGCACATAGCCAGATATTCTCTTACTTCCACAATCAGCATGTTGAAGTCGGAAGACTTTATTAAGCCTGAAGCCGGCCCTATTGAGTATTGAAACAAAAAACAAGAGACAAAGCTTTAAAAAAATACTTACGTTAAATAATAGTATATTAGCAGATAAAGTTAAAGAAACTTATAAAGAGCTGGGCGTATTTTTGCTGGCCAAACATGTACAACATGTATGTCATTACCAAGCCCTGATGTGCTAAGCATGCGTTTCAGTGACTCCATCCAGCCCCCCTCCACTACGATTTACATATTTTACAAGTGTTAACATCTGAGGGTTTGCACTTCTTCTCTCCTAAATGGAATACCTAATAACGTACTGTATAAGTACTTTAATGCCTGACCGGATGGAACATTGCATTTACTGTTTAATGTTAAAAAATGTCTTAATGCTGACTGTGGTTTTGCCTGCTGAGGTACTATATACTCTTGAGGTATCTTAAGGGTCTTCTTTTTCACACACATATATTGATGCTTAAAGTGGACTCCTCTGGTTTACAGATATTGCTATTATGACAGATGTGGAATGGGGTATCATTACGTATTATTGTCACTCTACTTTGACCAAATAAAAAAAATCTTTCTTTTACACATACTCAAACAAATTTGCATTGCCCTGTGACACCCTTGGTACATAAGGTCTCATACAATATGTTAAGATTATTCACTCCTCATAACACATGCTTGCATGCATATATGTTCCTGGTATGTGCAATCAAGGGCGTAACTGCAGGGGGTTCAAAGGGTTCAGCTGCTGCGGGGCCCGGCGGCTTAGGGGCCCGCAGGCAGCTGAGCTTACATATCACCCATCTCACCCAACCCCAACTTACTCAGTCAGACCACCTCCATAAACTGCCTAAGCAGCGCTATGGAGTCTGTCTCCCCAGTGCTGTAACAGAGGGTCACGGTGGATGGACACTTTATCTACCGTGACTCTCTGTAGCATTGCTAGAGGGACAGATTCCATTGTCTCTCTCTCTCTATCCCCATATCCAAATCCCGCGGTGCTGCAGGCTGCTTCTCTCCATGACGACAGCGAGGAGGCGGTGTCAAGGTCCTTTCTTCTCCGTTCTTCTACTGTAATCACTGTTTGCCTGCTGTTGTTGCTGCTGCAGCCAGGTAAGTTAATCATCTATTGTGGCCAAAAATAACTATGATAAGCGAGGACTGAGGAGTCAGGCAGGCCTGGTCATCATGTAGGAAATATCCTACATGATGACAGGGCCTGTCTGACTCCTCACTTACCACTATGGCAGCAATTTGCAGTCACCAAAGAAGTAGCGTCTAAAATGGCGCCTTGGGCCTCCTCCTCACTCCTTCACCCCTCTCCTCACTATTACAGGCTGCTGATATAGGAAAGGGAGAAGGAAAAGGGGGTGGCATACTAATTTCACTGTTTGCTTAAATAAGCAACAATGGAAAAATGAGGCTCGGTTCAACAAAATCCCATATAATACAAGGAAAGGAATGGTGTTGGTATGGAGAATAATTTAAAAAATGGTTAAATATGTGGGAATGAGTTTGAAAAAATTCTACATTAATCAACATATTTATTCAAACTTATTCCCACATATTTAACCATTTTTTGAATTATTCTCCATACTAACACCATTCCTTTCCTTGTATTATATGGGATTTTGTTGAACAGAGCCTCATTTTTCCATTGTTGCTTATTTATGCAAACAGTGAAATTAGTGCCACCCCCTTTTCCCTAAACCCTGTCTTTTCCCCTTCTCCCTTTCCTATATCACCCTAAATCCTGCCCCTTCTCCCTTTCCTATATCACCATTATTTTATCAGGGCATTCTTTGTGGCAGCACCCCTACTACTAGTTAAGGTAAAAAGCCACTATCTAGTCTGAGCCGGAGTTCTCTGCTCATGTAAAATCCTATTTTTTTTTTCTGAGCGGCCTATCTATTTTCCCTGTACCCCCCACCTTGCTTTTCACTATTACTAATCTATTAAAGACTGCACAAGCAGGGCAGAATATATAACTATAATTATTATTATACAATAGTGCATAGTGCATAGATATCAAATCAGTACACAGTCCACAGTGAACCCCCCTATATGGGGGTCCTTCCAATAGGTAGTAATTACCACTAAGTCAGTGGTAATTACTACCTACAATTCGGACCACATGTACCATCTTAGGGGGTTACCTGCGGACTGTGTACTGGATTGATATCTATGCACTATTGTTTTATACAGGTGTGATCCTAAGAACTTATATTTATACCGTTGCATGTTTTGTTTATGTGTTTTTATTACCTTTGTCTTTTAATTTTTCTTTTACATGTTTATCCAATGTTCAAGATTAAATAATTAATTATTATAGTTATATAAAGATTATCAAAATTTTTAGTACAGCAGGAGGACAGATTTTGTGTGTGTGTGTGTATA
>WWET01002182.1:201459-213752 GCA_011038615.1 Limnodynastes dumerilii
TATGCTGCGGAGAGTGGAAGTTTAAGGTTAGGATGCAGGAAGGGGATTGTTAGGGTTAGGAAGAAGAAAAAGTACCTGGTACCATTGGTCTCTTTATAGAGACAGCTGTTGCAGCAACAATGCTCTCAATGGAACCTGCTAAAAACTGACGTCAAATTGATCTGTTGAAAGACAGATCATCAGATAAGTGAACATCTTTTTTACCTCTTGTTGCCGTTGTGCACATGTGCAATGCTTGTAATTTGTGTACTTACCCCTAAAAATTCAACTTCTGCTCTGTTAACAGTTTTGCTAATTGTCAGGTTGTTTATAAAGCTTACTATGTAATGAAACATAATTTGGAAAGCAAACAAAATATAATGAACAATTGTGGTATTCAAATCAGACCACTGTCACATTGCATCCCAACTTCTACTACTGAAAATATGCAAAAGTTGGTAAATATAATGGCTGGTCACATCTGAGCACTGGCTTTCTTCTATACTGCATAAATTAAGAAAATATTTAAAAATGTTTACAAAAAAAGACACAACTAGGGGTTTGAGTAAGGGCAAAATTTTAACTATTAGAAACAGGATTAAAGTTGAGAGGTGAAGTTTACTACATCAACCCTCATGTACCGTTTAAACATAAAGCTAGACAGTATGTGAGTTCTATGTATTTTCCCTGCATACAACAGTTACTACAGTCAGTAAAGTTTTGTCTGACTAAAATAAGCGGCAATCTTATTTAATTGGAAAGAAGTGTTTTAAAAAATAAATAATTGTTTCGTTTCATGAATCACAATTATAAAGATGTATAGGGATTTTATACTAAAAATAGGGTAATATAGGGCCGGATCCAGAACTACGTCCGTCTTCCATAGACGAACGTAGTTCAATAAACAGTAGCTACTGCGCATGCGTAGTAGCTATTGTACGTAATCTGTGTATCTGTTTGATACGTAGATTGCGTATATGCGGTCTTTTAGACAGTAGCTACTGTTTATTGAACTACATCCGTCTATGGAAGACAGACGTAGTTCTGGATCCGGCCCATAGTGATTAAATATTCACACCGTTTTACAGATACTCCAGCTCTGAGCTAATGTGGAAATCCCTGTTGTGCTAGTGTAGAGCACATGAATAAGGACACAGACTGATGTACAGCAGTGAGCTTCCTGTGCTTGCTCCCGTTCTGAGCATGCACAGAGCGTTTTCCCGCTGAGCTTCTGCTTAAACCATAGGTGGAAGCACGGCTCTGGATCAGGGCCCAAATTCACACTTAATAACGTACCTAAATATACGCAGGCTGTGTGTGTATCTTGGCATTTTTATGAGATTTGTGCATGCGTAATCCAGATGTTATGCACGGAAACCCGTTACGCACAGAGTTCCACAGTAAAGATCCTTAAGTGTAAGAGGAGTGTAATGGGAGCTGCCTTGCCACTTAGGTGTGAATTATTTGTGAATACGCACTTACTTATTTCCTTCTTATCTGCGAATCTGGCCCAAGGTCCAAGGTTTTTATCAGGTCTACCTTTGCATCTGTTTTGTCCTTAAGCCCTCTATGTTGAAACGTCCTCCAAATGGAAAACCTAAACTGCTAAATCAAGGCTATATTTTGGTAGGACAAACAGTGTGCCAATTCTAGACAAATGTATATAAGCATTAACACGCATAGTTGTCTGCACCTGATCAGATGTCTGCTTCCAGAAGTAGTTGTTTTCCCAGTATCTATTTAAACTTTACTAACTTTATAAACACCCAGGTCAAGGTCTGGCTCCACATCCAATCAGTCACTCTGCAAAACTGATATTAACAGATGATTCTAATATTTACATGTCTGGTCATATTAGAATCAGGCAGTAGTTTAAAATATTGAAAATAAATGTTACAAATCAATAAAATAATGTATTTTTTAATAGACTTGATACTGTTTTTCTGACTGATACATTGAGCCCAGCAAACCCAATGGTGGTATTTAAAACAGCAGTCAAAAGTATTCATACACAATTTTAAGTATAGTTAAAAAATGAAAAAGAAGACTTAATTAGAGCGTTGCAGTCTCAAAAGACCACTAAGTGTCAAGAAGTTTATACAGACAATATGCAATCTAAACAAACTAATGAAGTAGCATACTAGCATGTGAACCTGTACAATTGCCTAAGGCTACAACAGGGTTTTCAAAACATATATATTTTAGTCTGCCAGACATAATGTTTTTACTATTTTTTAATGTATAGTGTTCTATTCCTCCTTTTTGTTTTATGAAACAGGTGCAGAGTATGCTGTGCAATATTTTAAATGGGCCATCATCTGTTATCTGAAATATTCACTGATATCCTACCAGTATTTACACTTCTGGGAATACTGTTTTGGGATATGAAATGTTTTATCCGTTGTGATCTTAGAATTAATACTAACAGCATTTCACGGTTGATAGACCTTAACTCAGATATTCTGCATTGTGCCATACATAATGCTTTGGAAATAATTAGGATATACTATATAAGATGGATTTGCTCATAATCTTCTGGTTTGTCAACTACTAAAATGATTTTAACAAGATACAAATTCACATCTTTAATAACATGCCAATCAGTTCATTTATTACTGCTTTTTTTGTGCATTTTTGCAGTTAAGCTTTTAATCTGAATCTCTGAGTTATATTTGAACATTTCATTTAGATCAGTATGAAGCACGCCCTTTAAATAACTCAACTATACCAACTTGTTTTACATATGTTTTTAAAATAGCCATATTTCCACTTTAAAATTCATACATTTGTGGAAGTCTGCTAAAGAGGTGAGTGAAACAATATACTAGAGCTTTGAACTTTCTGTTAAACTCTCCAGCAGGTGATTACAACCCATTGCCCAACCAGAACGCCAATCTATCCTTATCGAAACGTAACCAAAAACAGGAAGGAAAAGATACGTAGATAACGTAAAAAATTACTACGAGTGCACAGTAGTAAAAAACAGTAAACTCCGGACGTATATGTTATGTAAAGCCTTAACCCAGCACTCCCATCCTAATTTGCATCCCTCCACCGCCTACCTTTTGTAACAGCATAGTTACGGAGCAGCCCAACACCTTCCTCCGTAACTACACTGTAGTTACGGACGCACAATGCAGAGCCCAGATCAACAATGACTACGTAGGGCAACATTTGCTCGGCGCAAGCGCAGATCGGCAGAAATGCCAATCCTACGCATACGGCTGCTGTAACTACAGTGGCGGCCGTAGCTCTGGATCAGACCCATTGAGAGTAATTCATTCATTTGGGTAAGAGGAAAAAACTTGCAGGAAAAAGCCCTCCACGCATTCTAATGTTAGGAGAATGCTCACCGGGGTGTAGCGTCTAACCAGAACCTGGTGTTTACTGGAGCCCCTGAAAGTGGGGACAGGCTGGACTGCAGGACTCTGGCAAGTTTTGGTCCCCGATGGACACCTCCTATGCATGTAAGAACACAAAGAACAGACAGAGAGAAATACCCCAGTTATTCAGATCACCACAACAACGGACAGACAGTGTAACAAACTAGGGCTGACACTCATTCAAGCACACCAGAGAACAATAACAAACAGGCAGAACCAAGGAACAGGGATGTATAAATAACATCCTATAGCTGCAATTGAGAAGATGGGGCCTCATATAATGCAGTGTATGCTTAAGAGTAAAACAATATAGCCAAAAAGAGAGTCCAACAGGTGTGAGCCTTCTCGGAACAATCTCTCCATCACTAAGGATCATGGACCGGTTGGATATAATGCTGGTAACAGTTGGACTTTCAAGCGTCCAGTTGATAGATACTTTTGTTAGACCATCCAGCCTCTGCTGCAGATGTGGCAGCATTGAAACAAAACAAACGTGTGCCAAATTCCCTTGGACAGAAACACATTGCTTCCAGGCATCTTCTAAACACCACCTGAAATTGATACCTTGTGAGAGCATTACCGTCCTCATAAACAAACCACACAATCATTGGGTTATTCCTTAAGTCAGCGTACCTAGCACCTAAGCAGACTGGGCAAATAAGCTTGCAATTTGAATAATGCATGGATAGACATCTTCCCCTTCCTAACTGATCGGTCTTACTGAAGCGCAATTTACAAACCACACTATAGCTAGACAGTATCACCTCTGACGCAATCAGACCCGAAGTTAGAGCGGTTTTATTCTTAGCAACCGATTCGCTCACCCTAAAAACCCCAAGAATGCAAATCAAAATGCTGTGGAAAAAGCAACTCCTCATAAACATAAAAGGAAACTGAGGTGAGAGCAGAAATCAACATTCCAACAAACTAATGGTAAAGAGCTGCTGAGCATCTGGCAATGCAAGCCAAGCTCTAGACCAGCCCTTGAGTGCCCTCTTCAAAACAAAAAATCCTGTCGTGGTCAATGCAAAGGCTCTTGATTTGTCTGACCTAAACTCACTCCACAGATAATCAAGAAGCATTCGTTGCTGGCCCCCAGGTTTGCATTTTTGACTAAAAAGGAACAGACCATGCGGACCGGTAGCACTTGCGTGCAGGTCTTCCATGCCAGCGCAACCATCTGCCAACCATGGGAACTACATGGTTTGTTCTTATGGTTTGCTAAAGGTGCTAGCTGCCTGAATATACTCCATTGGAACCTGGATGTCACAAAACGCAGGACTTACCACATGAGAAGCCGCCTGTTAGCAGCACTCTCAAGCTGGCACATGCTGCAGCCTCCTGTTCAGCCTCTTGCCTTGCCTCCAGTGCAGGGGTGCTATCATCTTGGATCTAGTCACATGACGTGCTCCAGC
Organism: Limnodynastes dumerilii; assembly: GCA_011038615.1. NCBI lineage: Eukaryota > Metazoa > Chordata > Amphibia > Anura > Limnodynastidae > Limnodynastes > Limnodynastes dumerilii. The sequence goes on from WWET01002182.1 coordinate 206,237, forward strand.
CAAGTGTATCTCTGTCCAAGGAATCATGTGAACAGGCTATCCAATACTGGCCAGGAGTGCTCTGTTTATACCTGCTGCACAGGCAGTCCTGTACCAGAACAACTTGGTCTCTCAAGGTGCCTGATTGCAATAGTGCTGCGCTGCTATTGTTCTTCTGCCTGATCCAGATCAAGTCTGTGCACTGTTCCAGTCCATTCTTTGTACTGATCCATTCAAGTCCTGATCCAGTTCATGCCTAGTCCAGGGCAAGTCAAGTCCAGTCCTGTCAAGTCAAGCCTTGCCAAATATCTTCAAACCCTTTGGCCACTAACACATAAGCAGATCATACATAAAACCTTCTAGCTTCCACTATTTTGCTGAATCCCTATCACATCCCTAGGAACCCAGAGTGGATACCCTGCCAAGTTAGACCGTGATACTAGGCAGTGCATCAGCTAAACAGTTTTCCACACCTGGAACATTGCTATCCCTGAATGTTCAGCTCAAGGCATCTTAGGACTAAGCATTTAAGCAAACAGACAATCGGTGGTGGTGATGACACGTTTTGTCTATTAATAGCTTGAACCACTCCCAGATTATTACAGAGAAATACAATTTCTCAATTGTGAAATACAGAGGACCAAAGCTCAACTGCCACCATGATTGGGAGGAGCTCAAACAAGTATAGCGCACCAGGGGCCATCAAAATAGGCCCCAAAAAGAGTCAAGAAATTATTAGAGACTTGGAAATGTTTTATTAATATATTGGGGTAGATCCAGAACTACGTGTGTGCGTACGTATATTAGCGGAGCGTATTTTCGTACACGTAAGTTCGCTACACTCCCCTCGGCACACCCCTTGCACGGACGTATTTTGTCAAAATACCCTACCCAAAACCTACCTTAACTTTTCCAAACGTAACAGCATACGCGAACGGACGTACTGAGTACGTGAATGTACGCAGCTTAGCACACCCATACTGTACACTTTAAATACCCCCCCGCCTACTTCACGTAAAACGCACGTATAGTTGACAAACGTAAATTTGGTACGCCCACACGTAAGTATTTACGTGACACATACGTGAAGTTCCCATACGTTCACAATTACGCTACGTGAATGTGCGTATTTTCTATGGTGCGCATGCACAGTGCGTTCTAAACTGCGATTTTACGTCTCCGCCACGCTTAAATTCGCGTAGAAGCGTAGTTCTGGATCTAACCCATTGTCAGAATCAGTTAAAAGAAGGGTAAAGGACTGTTTTCAAAGGACATATTAGTTTGAGCTGCGGACTCGCTCCCAGGATCCTCTGATAGTCTTTGAAGAGTGACTTCTAAATCTCCAAAGAAGGGTGACTCTTGTCGATTGGTATACATAATTTATTACTATCTATTACAAGGAAAGAGGAAAATATATATACAGTAAGATTGAATTAACGGGTGATGTTTTATGTAGGCAATCGATAACCTAGATTTGTAGATATAAGAAGGATCGATAGGACTGTACAAATATTTCTATGTTGGGACAAGCATGTGTTATTGTTCTAAGGGACAGTTGTTATGTCAATAAAAAATATGTTTAAAAAAAATAGGCCCCAAAACTGAGCCCCAGACGCAATGGTCTGTAGATGCAACTCGCAAGCCGATATCACTGGAGCTGACTAAATCCTAACACCATTAAAATCCCTCTAAAAACTGCACTAGATCTCTAAATCCCTTTTTACCTTTGCCATCAGCCTAACTCTAAAATGTGGCTTTCTGAGGCCAGCCGAGAGTTGCTGAAGTCTCCTACAAAAACCTTCCCCATCAGGATCCCCCGACACACAAAGTTAATAGATCCCATGATTGACTGAATCTCTCTTAGGGCCTCATTCATTAAAGACGATTTTTTAATGCGATTTTACATCGCGGCGATTTTGTCGTGATTTAAAAAAAAAAATGTCAAATTCATTAACACTCGATTTGTTTCAAACACAGGCGATGCTCCACGATGTTTAAAGGGCTTAATCGCGGTGATTTTCAATAGAAAACCACCGCGATTAGCCCTTTAACTAATCGCAGCAAATCGCCAGACATTGAAACAAACCTAAGTGCTGCATGGCTGCAAGCTGTAGCCATGCTGTACTGATGGAACTCCATGGATCAGCAAAGGTGAGCCTTGTAATTCTATCAGCACAACATGGTTACACTTGTAATCATGCAGCGCTGCGTGTACAGTGTAAAAAAAACACTCACCATTTGATGTCCGCATCTTGGGAAGCCTTCAAATATTCTTTTTCAGATGTCTTCTAGTCTTTTCTTGCAGCTTGGTTAATCTTCTCCTGTTGACATGCAGTTGAAGAGGTTCTTTCCTCCATCACGGCATCTTCTTATGACGATCAGCTCGCTAGGGGACACTATTTTTATACTACAGGTGACGTCAGTCCTCTACTGTTTCTGACATCACCTGCAGTATAAAAACAGCGCCCCCTAGTGACCAGATCGTCCTAAGAAGACACCGTGATGTAGGAAAGAAGATCTGCTTTTTTTTTTTACACTGTACACGCAGCGCTGCATGATTACAAGTGTAACCATGTTGTGCTGATAGAATTACAAGGCTCACCTTTGCTGATCCTTGTAGTTCCATCAGTACAGCATGGCTACAGCTTGCAGCCATGCAGCACTTAGGTTTTTACACACACAAAAACACGTCTGTTATACGGACATGTGTTTTTGGTGGTCGCGATCAGCTCAAAAAATTAAATCGCACCTCTCTGGCTGCGATTTTATTTTTTGTGATTTAAAGGCGATTTCACAGCGATTCAGTGAAATTGTCTTTAATGAATTACAAACTTTGTATGTTTATAATGTTTAACACCCAAATCATGCGATTTTGCAAAAATCGAGCTTAATGAATGAGGCCCTTAGAGTGAGCTTTTTTTGTACTCAGAGCGCTGGACAGTTTCTGCAGAAGAGATGCTATTTTCTCTGGAGGGAGCTGGCAAGCACCCAGCACTGTGTCTATATCAATACCTAAATAGGCTAATCTATACGTTGGGAAACCCAAAAAGTTTGTCAGAGTGGAGTGTGCTTATTGTGGTCTCCTCCTTCAGTGGATATGGCTATGACATCAGCCCAAGTAACTGAGCATGTGCAGAAAGACTCCGCCCTGTACAGTTAGTGTAGTCATTGGGAGACTATAACCAATGTGTTTCCAAAGTGTGTGATGTGTATACCATTATACAGTCTTTATCCTGCTTATATTATCTGCTGCTACATATGCTGTATATATCCTGCGTGATCCTCTATTCTGTCACACTGTAGTTACCAGCACCACTTACTGTAGCATACCACTTTTTTAATTTTAATAAATAAATGAGCTGGTTAAGCGCATTTTCTGTGTGGACTTACCTCTGTACCCATAGACATGGTGTTGCTACCACATATATTCTGCCCAACAACTTTTGGTGCTTATAAAATTAAATAAATTATCCCATATTCACATCTAAGAGTAAAATTGCAAACGTACCTAAATATATGCAAGTTTAAAATCCCCAATACCGATGCAGAGAAAATAAAGAAACCGATTAATCATTAAACAATCATTTGCCTTCAAGCAATAGGACTACTATATTCATAACATAGACATAAACACAAGAGTGGTATGCTTCTTTGCATGGAACTGTTACACTCTGCAGGTTCATCCTGGCAGAGTGTATGTTATTTCTTGCCAAGTTCTTTGCGTCTGTTTTTCTCCCAGCTGCAGCTTAATTGTCCCTGGAGGTGAGTCTGGCTTCCACAGCTGATTGGGGGAGTGTTCTTTAAATAGCCTCCAATGCAAGTAGCAGGTGCTGGTCATAGCTTCTAGTTTCCTAGTGTCTCTGTGCCAATTTCTTTTCCTCTTGCCTTGTGCTACTTTATTTCTTGCTTACTTGAGTGCCCCAGTTCTGTCCTTGCCCGGTACCTTGCCTCATACCTTTGTGTCTCCATTCTTTACATCTTCCACCTTGCTGTTCAGTCCTATTTGTATTTACCTAGCCCATCCTGCCTGACTGTTTCTGTTAACCCCTTGTGGGTTTCCGCTGTTTGCTTGTGTGTGTGAATGCCCTGATAAGTTTAGTCTGTCCTTTCAGTCCCATCTGTTCCTTCCTAGTCTGCCGTGTCTGTTCAGTGTTTTGTGTAGTTTGTTACAGGTCAGACTCTGCTGCCTGTCTCCTCCCACTTTCTCCTCTGTCTAGCTCTCGCCTGTCTGCTTTTTCTGCTCCTCTCCCGGGTAATCTCTCGGGTTCCTACCAGCTCCAGTCTATTCCCACCATCAGGGGCTCTAGCGAATACTCGGTCCAATCTCAGGCTCGTCACCCTGGTGAGCTGCTTGCCTTTCTCTCTTTAGCAGCTACCCCGGTTCTCAATAAGGTAATCCCGGTGTGCTGAACATTTCCTCTCTGATTCCTCGGTTACCCCGGTTCACAGCTAAGGTAATTCTGGGGTACCATTACAGGAACGTAACACAATATTATATATTAATTCATGATGGTTGTACATAAAAATCCCCCCAAAAAAACAAAAAAGTGTCTGAATAGGGAAAACACGAAAGCAATAATTCCATTAAAATCACCAAAATGTGAACTATTGCATCTAAAATTAAGTAATGCAGAACTACCACAGCTTAAATATACATTGAAATCAGCGTTGCTAAATATGCTACCTGCATGAGCTCTGGTTAATCTGAGATAACAAACCTGTACCTTGTAGTTCATACATTTGATTTTGAATTGTCATGTCTTAAAACATTTTTATTTCTAGTTATAATATTTCATTTGATCTCTATTAAATCACTTTCTCCTTTGATCTTGCAAACAATGCACATTTAACTGTACAGTAGGTATCAATGGCTAACTTTTTATGTGTAACAATAGCCAATTCTTCCTTTATAAAACTTACACACTTTCTTTGAAGCAGCTTAACACCTTGAAAATGAAAGCTTGATTTAGAATTTAGCGATAGGGGTGCCAAATGGGGATAAGCCGCAGGGAATTTTATTAATTTTAGACAAAATGCAAACTGATCTATTTGAAAGAATTTTAATCTTACAGAGATGTTAACTCACCTATCTTTTTTCCAACACTTCAAAATAGTTTAAAAATTTAATTATTCAGTGCCATTGACAATATTGATAAGCCAATATTAAACTACATCCCTATAAAAATATTTTCTAAATATCAAAATTTTTCATAGAAAATTCACTAAAGATCATTTGGGTAAGAGTAGCTTTTATTTTTCAGCAAAAGATCTGATCCAGCATTATGGAGCAGCAGAAGCACAAATCCGCTTCTCAAAGCTGTATGCGTCCTATCCAGAGTTCCAATATTTACAACTCTGGATAGGACTTACAGAAAAGGTAACATGCACATGGGTGTGGCTCCCCGCAAAGAATGGCCCTATTTTGATAGGGCCGTTCTCTCCCAGGCAGTCTTGAAGAGGCATAGCAATTGATCCCAGGAGCACCGAACATGGCAACCGCATTCAAATGGATGCATGTAGGCAGTAGTCTATACAAGTTTCAATTTAAAACCATAAAACATGAATACAGTCTATTAAATAGCCTGAACAGAATGTTTGGCAATCCGCTATCGGTCTTCAATAAAATAAAAATCACAATTGCGTATTTTATGGCAAATAAAAAAGTTCTTCTTTACATTAATTGACGCTTCATTATAACCTTTGCAATATGCATATGGAAATGCATAGGAAAATAGACGGAGAGCTGTATTACAGCGGGCTATACAACTGCATATAACTGTGATTTGCTAAATATTTTAATGTATCTTTTTTGTCATTTAAATTATAATTTTGTGTGATTTTTTATTTTAATATGATAAAAAAAAGCAACAGAAAAACCTTATTAAGTTAAGCACAGTTTTAAAACAAAATAGTAGATTGAAAAATAATAATAAAAAAAGAACTCAAAATTGCTATGGAAATTGTTGGCATATGAGACATTGCATTGCTATTTGTAGAAATCATAAAAAGATTTTTGAATATTATAAATAGTCAGTTTACTATAGAGTAGTGCAATATTGTAAAAATGTTATTTTATTAGTCTGATGACTGATGTCTGTATTTATATGTATGCTGGGGGTTTCATGGAAGAACATTAAATACAATCTGACAGTTACACAAGCTCTGCGCTGGAGTAAAAGTTCTTGAAGAAGTGTTGATTCAGCTCTGTGACTTTTGTGTACTGAAAAGATGCATCCTTTTGTAACCGGTCTCAGTCCCTGCATAGAAGGAAGGAATCCAGAAATAGGGACATCCGAAAGTTCCTTTTCAGATGTCCATGTTTCAAATACCCCTCTATTTTAGAGGAAAATGCCGCCACCACTGCCGCGGGACCCGGCGCTTCACCGGACCATGGGAAAGGTAAGTAACCTCTCCAGGGTAAAACTGTTAGGGTCAGGCTACGGGGAATGGAGGGTTAGGGTAAGGCTGTGGGGAAGGCAGGGTTAGAGTGAGGCTGCAGGGAATGGTGGGATAGGGTCAAGCTGCATGGAAGAAAGGGTTAGGGTCAGGCTGCGGGGAAGGGAGGGTTAGGGTCAGAATTAGTTAAAGGGTTGGGGTTAGTTTCAACACTTACCTTTCGGAGCACCGTGTTTGGTAATCCGGGGATCAATTGCTATGCCTCAAAACTGCCTGGGAGAAAACGGCCCGAAATAGGACTGTTCTTACCGGGAACCCACACCATTTTGTAACATGCAAACAGATGCATATAGGCGATATAGGCTGTAGCTGCGAGGTGTAATGCAGTAGTCTGTGCTGGTGTAAAATTTTAGATAGAAGCGCAGTGAATCTGAATACTACCACGCCCACAGCAACCACTAACCTGAACCCTTTCTCATTTAAATATAGTGGAAGTCCCTGTTCCACTAGCAGAGCACACAGAAGCGTACACATTTGGTGCTTGCTCTCATTCTGCACATGCGCAGAGAAGTTTTCTGCTGTGCTTCCTCCTAATAAATATGTGAAAGTGCAGCTGTGGGTCAGGTCCACAGGTGGATCAGGTCATCAGCATTGTTTATAACACATACTGGATCCCGAGTTGCAGCTTTTTTTTAAGGTGTAGGTGCAGTGATTATTTTGCATTGCACAAGCAATAAAGAAGTAAGCTTAAAAAAAATAACAGTAAAGTGATTCAGCAGTCAGGTTACTGTATGACTCCTCATATTAGTAGAAAACGTATGTCCACACGTTTTTTGTAAAAAAATATTTTTTAATCTTTATTATTCATTATTGAAATTTAAGATAAAGTGACGAATATTATGAAGATTAAAAGCATATCACATCAGCTAGAGATTTCCATATAAAATCAACCACTGAGATCACTGCTGCTACACCAGCCAGAAATATGATAGTATGTCAGATACAGTGTATCACAAAAGGAAACATTGTAACAATAATGACAATTGACACAGATTTCAAAGTAAGCACTATGTGCTAATATTAACATAAGCCAAAAAATTGGATTAGATAAGTGTGCTTAGCATGCAACATTACATAGACA
>WWET01002182.1:234742-258721 GCA_011038615.1 Limnodynastes dumerilii
TTTCCCTTGCTGTTACTCTCCTATTGGGTGCAATGTGAACATTTACGCACATAACATCTAACAGGAAAAGTGAGTCAGCCTATTCTATTGTAAATCTTACCTTGCACACATTGCACAGTAAATAGGTACTGTACAATGTGGGAAATGTTGTATTTTAGGTATTATACCTAATTTTATAAAAAAAAGAAAAAATTAAGAAATTAATTTAAAAAATACCCTCCATAATTCCACAAGAGCCATAATAAAACTTAAAATACCCCCTGTACTAAAGGTCACAGCAAGCCAAGGCTGCCATTAGCTTGGGTATGCTGCCACTTGTAGTACACCAAGTACCAGCATGTCCATGGCATGGCAATCTTCTAAGTTTTATGCTTGCAATAAAATCCCCTTGTTCAGACACCATAGACAGGTCTGGTCAGCCAGACTTTGCTGGCCGGTACCTCTATTTAAAACCTAGGATTTTCCCACGCTGTCCCAGATGATAGAGATCCCAGTCAGCAAGATTTGGTCAGACCTGGGTATGGTGTCTATACAGAGATTTTGTTTGAAAGCCTGCATAAAATCCTTAATTTTATTTATTTATAATAACAGTCCAGCTCTTATATTATGTATTGTGGGGGACACTACTGGCCACAGCAGGCCCGGGTTTCAGGGAATGCTGGTGCTTGTGGTTCCCCACATGCCAGCATGTACTGGCAGCCATGAGCATGCTGGTGCTTGGAGTACTAAATCAAGCACCAGCATGCCCAAGCTTTTTTGGCAGCTTACTGCAGCCACTACTGGCTGCAGCAAGCTGCCAAAAAAGCTTGGGCACTAATACAAGGTTTTTTTTAAGTTTTATAATTATTTTTTTATTTTTACCATAGACTTGTATTGTAATTAGCACCTCTCAGAGTTTACAACATCCCAGTGATGTTCAGCAATTGAATAGGTATTTTTCTTCACAACTTTTTACTTTTTAGTAGGATAAAATGTTTAAGCACAATGTTGTAGCTTTGATCCAACCTAATGCCGAAAAGTACTGCAATAGAATTCTGTGATGTTGCTAATTATATGTAACATTGCAAGTAATTGAATCAAGGCCTTAAAATGCCCCTTGCCTTGTGCACCGGTCATATATATTACTTTATAAACTGATTTTGTAGCTGCCTCCATTTTGGATATGTGGTTTAAAGTCTCTCTGAGATTGCAGCTGAGAGGAGGTGCGGTCTCAGAGTAGCAGTTTGGGAGACCTGGGAATCTCCATGTGAGGTATGCTCTTGGTTTAGAAAGATATTGGATATGTGACCCAAAGTTGGGGCTCTATTTAGAGTTAAAATTAGAGTTAGGACTGTTCAGCAGAGAAGCCTTGTAAGTGGCGAACAGCTTATCACGTATCTGCAGATATTTGTAACTAATTCTCTAAATTTTTTATTTTAAAGATAGAAGTTCATGATTAGTAACTGAGTAATGGCTAGAGTGCCAGGCCATGTCTTATTTTTTGTACAAATTCCCCTTGCCTTGTGCAGCGGTCATATATATTATTTTATAAACTGATTTTGTAGCTGTCTTCATTTTGAATATGTGGTTTAAAGTCTCTCTGAGATTGAAGCTGAGAGGGGATGCAGTCTCAAATAGTCCTGCCAAAATATAACTTGCTGAGGTGCCTAAAGTATAACTCTCCAGAGTTACAAATCATATATTCCATAGATGAGGCACTCACAGACTTCAATAAATCCTTTTAATTATATATCCAACGATCCAACGTTTCAGGGAACAAAATTCCCTTTCATCAGGGACACATAAGCATAAACAGAGTGCTATACAAAACAGTATTTATAGACATACAGGTGTGCAAATGACTTACCCCGCCACCACAACTCACAGACTCCCGCTTCCGTCCTCCGTGGCCCGTCTGCCCGGCTTCCGGCAGCCCTGTGTGAGGTCTCTGTTGCCGGGGCAACCCAGACGCTGCTCCATCTGCCGGGGACCAATGCCAAACAGACTCCGGACGCGAGACCCTGTGTAGAACAATAAAAGATAACGCTATGTGTAAATACAATGTGAATAAGTTAAAACATGAAAAGGATCCTGGAGAAAAAACAAAGACTAAACATGAGTCTGAGAGAGGTAAAAATAATGCTGATCAGATAAACATATTAAGATTATATGTCCCCAGCGCAGCAATAATGCGTCAAGGATATACAAATATATATAGAGAGAGAGAAGAAAAATGCCATGACATCAGCTCATATCAATTAGAGGGCTACCGCAAAACTGTGGATCAACCTCACCCACATACTATATTACCACTGGATGATGTCTGAAATTCAGTAGAGAAAACATCTATATAACCCCAATCACCCTGTTAGTCATAAACAGCATTAAATGAGGCAAAACTATAAAGTGATATATATATCTCAATTCACAAAAAGATAGATAAAGGGAGCTTTTCATTTAAACCCCCCAGGGCAACAGTTCCCAATTTGTAGATCTATCTGGATTCCAATTTAAGCAAAGCATTATCACGGTCACCCCCTCTCGGGGACCATGGTATATGGTCAATAATCTTGCAGCGTAGCTCAGGAACAGAGTGTCCCATAGTGGCGAAATGCTGGGCCACCGGTTGTTCAGAAACACCCGTCTGAAGGGCCGCTCTAATGGCCGATCTATGAAGGGCAAAATGTTCCCGGAAAGTTCTACGAGTTTTGCCCACATAACATAGTCCACACGGGCACCGCAAAAGGTAGATTATGAATTTAGAAGTACAAGAAAGGACATAACGAATAGAATATACTTTTGCTGATGAGGAATGCTTGAACACTCTACCCGGTTCCATGAAGTTACATGTCACACATCCCAGGCACTTATAGCAACCTGGGGACTTTGTCAGGAAATTAGTGGGTTGAGATTTTCAGTCTGTAATGTCGGTTTTCATTACCCAGTCTCGAATGTTATTTCCTCGTCTATAGCAAGGCATGATGCGCCAATCCTTTAATTGGAAAGAAGTATCAGATGTCACCAACGACCACAGTTTGCGGCAAGTTTGAGAGACAATCGGGCTTGCCCTAGTATAATGTGTGACCCAGGGTAACCTATCTGTCTTTTTACTTTTACCTCTATCAGTTGTCAGTAATTTTATTCTGGGGATGGCTACCGCCTTCTCCCTTGCTTTTGTCAATATAGATTCAGGATATCCCCTATTGAGGAATTTTTGGTACATATCGTCCAACTGTACATCCCGAGTAGCAACACTACTGTTGATGTGACACACCCGTACAAATTGTCAGAAAGGTAAACTGCGGGTTAAAGAGGCGGGATGGTGACTTGATGATAATAAAATGTTGTTCCTGTCTGTTTCCTTTACATAAATAGTAGTGTCTCTGATCCTGTATAAAAATTTGCACGTCCAGATAATTTATCGTGGAAGGATTACACGTGTATGTAAACTTAATGTCCTGGTCCATGGTGTTAATGACACCCATTGTATTTACAAATTCTTCCTCCGTTCCGCGCCAAATGATGAACAGATCATCAATATATCTTTTAAATAGCAGGATATGATCCCGCACATCAGGATTATTGAGAAAAAAAAGTTGTTCTACTTCGCGCATATGTGTGTTTGCGAAAGAAGGTGAAACCGGGGAGCCCATTGCGCAGCCCGCAATTTGAAGGAAATATTGACCATCAAAAAAGAAATAGTTGTTCTCCAAAGTGTATTGCAATAAAGACAGGAACAATTCAATAGGTGGACCACAATAAGCTGGATTGCTTGTAATTAAATTCCTAGTAGATATTAACCCAGGTTCATGAGGAATACTGGTATATAGAGATACCACATCCACCGTACATAATAATATGTCAGTGGAAGGAATTACAAAATCATTCAACAGATTCAATAAATGGGTGGTGTCTTTCAAATAAGTTGTCATCCTTTGTACACAGGATTGTAGGCAAAAGTCCAAAAATTCCGAAATGGGGTGACACAAGGAACCACGGGCCGATATAATGGGTCGGCCAGGAGGATTGCTTATACTCTTGTGTAGTTTAGGCAATGTGTAAATGATTGGCACCTTAGGATGTTTAGTGCTAAGAGCCGTACATACATGTTCAGGCAAAGAATGCGACATAGAGGCTTGTTTGAGTAATATATCCAATTTTTTGGCACATTCCATCGTAGGGTCTCTTTCCAATCTCCTGTAGGTGCTCTGGTCACTCAATTGTCTCAGTAATAATAATAATATCAAATGGTACTGTCATACAATGCTGGAGAGTCCATGGGATCCATCATGGATCCATCATCCAAAATAGCTCACGACATGCTCACAGCGCCGACAGCTGTTTCGGCTTCTGCCGTCCTCAGGGTGAAAGAGCAGTCCTAGTATATGTCCGTTTAGCACAAAAGTCTGGAAAGTAAGCAACGACCGGAGCCCAGCCGTCAGCAGTCGCGGCCCGCATTACAGGAGAGAGTGACAACAGACCATGCAGGCCGGCCCTGAACCACTAGTGGAGAAGCCCCCCGGCCCAGCCCGCCACTGTGCATAGCTGCAGCAGCCAATGAGGGAGCAGCACAATGATCTCAGCTACTCCCTGATTGGTCAACCTGTCAGGCACTGGGGAAAGCTTTGAAAATCTCTTTACGAAGCAGCAGGAAATTCATCAATTGATAGTGTCAGCTGCACTCTCCTCTCCTCCACCCTCTCCTCGTGCTCTGGGCAGTGGCACCGCTTGCACCACCCTAGTTACAGCCCTGGTGTCCTGGGCAGAACAGAGAGGAGGCCTAAGGCTATCCCGGGCCCCCTCTCTGTCTGGGCCCGGGACACTAGGCATGGCTGTCCCCCCCTGATGGTGGCCCTGCTGAAGACATCAAAACTATGGGCTCTATTTACTTATCTGCCTCGTCCCCTGTAAATGAAGCTGCATCAGGCTCGCTTATCATCACAGCGAGCCTGGCAGCTTCGTTGACAGCATTTACAAATACTCACCCCTCCTGCGAGGTCCCGCGATGAACCGCCGGGTCCGCGCAGTACTTCACATTCATGCGATGCATGAATGAAGCACTGCACATGCGCAGTAGCTCGCAATCCGAGCAGTGTTTCTCTTTAGGCACTTTGACATTTTCCCAAGTCCTGACATGAGAAACACTGCGCATGTGCAGTGTCTTCATGCCGGGACCAGACAGCTGCAGCCCGACGGGACGCCCGGACACGTGAGTTATAATATTACAAGGAACAAAAGAGGTCCAGCGCTACAAACAAACATTATATAACACTATGTGTAAGCACATAAATAAAAAGGAGGTTTAGTTCACAATATAGCTATATTGGTTTAAGCTCACCTGCCCAGCGTCAAGGCACCTCCTGTAGGTGAGTCCCTATCCATTTGCTATATGTGTACACAGGAGGTCTCTGTTAAGACACTACCTGCATTTGAATAGCCTGCAGCAGCCATGTTTGGGGAGTGGTCAGATTCCAAAATAAAACTAAACAGTAGCAAAAGAAATGGCCACAGAGACCTCCTGTGTACACATATAGCAAATGGATAGGGACTCACCTACAGGAGGTGCCTTGACGCTGGGCAGGTGAGCTTAACCCAATATAGCTATATTGTGAACTAAACCTTTTTACTCCTCTTACTGTGAATAATTCTTGCTTGAGGTGCACTTCAAATGATGGATACAATACAGAGAGCAGAAGGCACTCAAAAGGCTTTGAAAATAGATAAGTCCAAGGTAAATGTATAGATAGAATTCATTGTTGCATTATTTTCTCATCCCAACGTTTTAATCGGCGTTGCTGATTTTCGTCAGGGGCTAATTAAAAAAATTAGCCCCTGATGAAAATCGGCAACGCCGATTGAAACATTGGGATGAGAAAATAATTATATATATATTATATATCTATATATAGTAAGGCTGGTTCTTAAAGATAGCATAACTTTACAACTGTGGGTGACAGGAGGATTAAAGGACCATTTTTAGAATCAGTGTAGTAAATACATATATAATAACACCTAAAGTGCCCTGTAACAAAAATCTTTGTTTACTAACTGTCTAACTGTCACATCAAAATACAACTAGATATAGATAATATTTATTTTTAATACAAGTGATAAAAATAATAGGCCTGAGCAGCACTTCAGCATTTTGCTCACCTTTTGTACCTTAATTTGTGCTTAACTATCAGAATGCATTTCAGCCCATTCATAGAAATGACTCAGGGGCCTGGTTGAGTTTACAACTGGGCATTGCTTCTTAGTCAGTTTACAGTAATGACATTCCCTTTATCTGGATGCCTATCCAGACCTGTGTACCTACAGTATTACCTATAATTTATGCACATATGTCTGAAAACTTAATAAGGTACCACAGTGATATCTCAGTTCACATAATCTTACACAGTAGGCATATATTCCCCACAGTTATACCATATGCTAGTTACAAGGAATCAAATTCACTTATATAATGTTGTCAAATTTACACTGCAATTAGTTTACTTATTCATGAGTTACCTCTTTCCGATCACACATTAAAATGATATGACAGAATTGCGTTTTATTTCTTGAAATTCTCACCAGTAGGTATATGTAAAGGTTTATCAGGTTTTGTCATATGATTCTCTGTTAATCTCTAAAATCAATTGACTCTTCAGTTTCTTAAAGGCTTTCTTATAGTACCTTAGAATATTATTTTATCAGGCAGGTTTTCGATTGTGATGACAAGGGAGCCAGCCGAAATGTTTTGGCCTTGGCTGGATGGTAAAATATAAGGTGAAAAATCATCATGTGGATGTTACAGCAACTTTAACTTACTTGTGGCATGAGGGGGCTGATCTAGATTTGAGAGCAAGACATTAGAGCAAACAGAATTAGAATTGAAATGTCACATTTTATAGCTCAACTGTAAATTACAATTTAAAATTTCTGTGGTTCAGTATTTGTGTGTTACCAGCAAGGTGTTATAAGAAAAATGTTTTCCATCAATGCAAAAATAATTGAATTCAGTTTCACCCTTCTCAAAAAGATTTGCATATTTCCATGTTGTGCTCCTAACTCTGGAACGTGCGCTTGTTGCATGGCAAAAACGTTAGTGATTTATCGGCAAAAACCTTAATGCAGGCTCATACCTGTAAGTTCTAAAATGGCAACAGCATGTTTAAAACATATGCTACCAGGCACAGCAAGCATTGTAACTTTCCTTGGATGAGGAAAAATCAGGCTGCCATCCTTTTTGTAAAACCTCTTTTTAAATAGCATATTTGAATGAATTAATGTAACCACCTCTTGTATGACAATGACTAGCTAAGATTCTTGAGCTGAGATATATCATAGCTTCATGAGGCATGAGGAACTAATAAATGGTAAACGGCAAAGGCCCCACTCACACCAGACAGCCAAGCATACCTTAACCGAAATAAAGACATGGCCACAAGAGCTGTGTTTAAAAAGGGAACATGGTTTTATTTAAATTAATAATCAGTTAGGTCGTATTGTAAATTGGCTATATTAATTGAATGTCTAAAGATAAAACATCCAACAGTGAAAGGTGGCCCAAATAGCAGATGGGGGGTTCAGCGTCTAACTTAACACTTATCTTAAACTTAACAACTACAAGTTACTACATTGGAGCTCACGGCAAAGCAGTCCCATCCAGCAGCAACCCAATCATAAAGCTCTCCCCAGCACTTGGAAAAAAACAAATACTTTCCCCTAATTAGCACCAAAAATACCTTGTTGACCCCCTACTGCTACAGCCACAGTGAAGTTACCCTCAAGTACCAACACCCGCCACCTCAAAATGACCTAAGGCCATTACCATGTCAGTAACAAATACTTTGTTCCCTTCATCCACCAGGTGCACGCCGTCGCTTCTATAAAGATGGCCAGCGTTATGTCTAATGTCTGGGTGGGGTATGCTAAAACCACCCAAGTTAGCCCCACGCCACTGCAGACTAATGATCATATACGACTAGGCTATGTGTAACCCTTGTTGGCAACCAAGCTGGCGATGTCTCCTTTGAAAGAACATTCTAGAATACACATGGAATGCTTCATCAAATCATTACCCCCCCCAGGTGGATGATAACGACTTCAGGGGAACCAATAACTATAAGCACTCTTAGAAGTAAATGCGGAAGAAGCTCCCATTTGAGGTTCCAAAAAATGAACCAGGATAGGTCCAAACTATCGCGAGTGCCCCTTGCGCACCTAGCGGATGCAGCATGGCCTGGCCAGAAAATGTGGGAATGGCCAACAATCCAAGCCTGTTTGCCGCGGCACCATCGATCTGAAAAATAACAATCCTGTAGGCAATAACATAAGAGCTTACGTAACATGACCATATGAACAAGAATAACTTTCCTATTATCTTCCAACTAACTACCATAATACCTATCCTTATCAAATCTATGCATATATATTTTTTATATATACTGTATATTTATATATAGCTACCTCACTGATTCCTAAAAACTTACTCTTACATTCTAAATTTGAATAACATTCAACCAGAATAAAATGGGAGAAAGGGACAAAGGGACAAAGGGAGAAGGGATAGCCCAGCCTTAAACTATCCAAATGAGGGTGAGCAACTCTCTAAACCTCCAAGTCTTGCTTTGCTAAAGTGAGACTTACTGGGAAGATAAAAAGAAAAGAAAAGCCCCTCATGCCCCCATAGCCAAGCAGCTAATCCTAGCCTAGGCATACTCCAAAAACCTTAAAACTTATTTCAACTGAATATATTTCCTAAAGGCGGTGGACTTACACCTTACTGAGCCTGAATGACAGCGGGCAATTGCCCCTGAATGGGTACCATAGAGAGCGGTATCCAACGCGACTCTTTTTCACACTTCTTAAAAATAAAAACATATTGGTAATTGGTCAGAAGGTTTCCACCTACGTGGACCAACCAGTTGTTACCTCTTGATCTTAATACTGTCTTGCTAGGGATACGGGACATATCTCAGCATTAGGGTTAGGAGCCATGAATACCCAGCGACCCTTCCCTAACTGATTGGTCTATGTACCTTGCACGCAATAGAATCCCTTTTAAAAATCAGATTGCATACAAGCATGTCTAAATCTACTGCTGACTTGCCAGAAGCGACCAGATTTCTGATTCTAAAGGCCCCAAAGAAGGCCCAGGAAAAAGCCATTTTAAAGAGGCTGGTTTCAAATGCAGAGGAGGCAACCCCTGGCACAGCCGCTAACAGTCTCCCCAGCAAAGCCGCATCAACGAATATTCTCCTTTACTGGATGCCTATGAGCCCAGCCCTTCATTACCTTCCTCACCATGGTGGTCTTGGTAAAATACACACCCCCATTTAGCAATGAAAAATGGGCCACACAAGTCAGATAAGAAGACATCATGGCCTTTGATCTTCCTTCCTTATACGTATGCCAAAGTCAATGTAACAAAATGTCAGAGTCGGACCCCTCTGTGCCTTGCCCTCTCTGTACTAAACCCATTCTGCCCAGGCTTTCCTGTAGACCCATAGAGTTGCCGTTTGACAGGGAGCCGTTCGCCAGGGACTCTAGGCCGGCCTCACAATCTGCCAAAGATGTAAAGGACACGACAAACCAGCTGCCTGAGCCCCCAGCGCCATCAACCTAAATCTCGGAGAGTCAAAATGGGACAACGCGTCCGCTATCTTATTATCAACCCCCAGGACAGGCCTGGACCTAAAATTTATGTTAATCTGCAAGCAGATGACATAACAGTCTAATGGCGGGAGGAGATGAAGCTCGCTGCCTGGACCACCCCCAAATTGTTGCGCCAGATCAGTGTGTTCCTGTTATGAAGTTACAATGCTTCCTGATTAGACTCCAAAAGTGTTTTCCAGATGCGCACACCATTGAATTTGCTCAGAAAAGATGACCATATCAACATGTCATCACAAATCTCTCTATACAACGTGACGAAATGGTGCGACAGGCATACACCTGCTGTCACAAGCTCCAAGCTGCGGCAAAACACTCTCCCCATGGGGATAACCTTACAAGCAAAGTTTAACAACCCAAGGGGCCTGATTCAGACTTATGATGTTACACTGAGCATTTTAACGCTCAGCGTAACATCGCTGCACTCCCCCGACACTCCCCCTTCCTCTACCTTATTTACACTAGCTTACGCTATCTGAAGTCTACCCTAACTTCACCCAGCGTAAGCTAGTATAAATATGCTGGGATGCTAACGCCGCCCTCATTAGCCTCCCTCCCCTGCCTTCCTGCACTAACTGCAGCGTAGTAACGCTGGAGCACGCCCCCTCCAGCATTACTATGCTGCTGCTACGGATGCCCGATCAACGATCGGGTGTTTCCGTAGCTGCGCCAGACAGATGCCTTAATTTAATAACTGTAATTTAATATACAAATAAATTCACAATTAACAAGATGAAGTGCAAATACTGTATATAATGATAACTTACAAAGAACCCATTTTAGTTTTGTAGGGAGAAGCTGAAAAAATAGGATACTTAAAAAATATCAAAGTGACAAAGCCTTGTTAGGTTCACATGACATTTTAACATTCTGCAGGTGCTTACAGGTGTTCCCCCACCTTCCCTGTCATGTCAGAACAAGAATGTCTGTGTAAAAAAACAGGTTTTTATGTTAGAAAATATATTACATTTTCCTGTGTCCTTCTCTTCATTTCCACACTTTCAGTTTTCACCCAACTGCTCACCCCCTCCCCCTGCACATGATTGGATAATGTTTGTCTACTACAGATCTGATTGGGCTTCTGACATATAATTTTATTACTATGAGTAGTTGTGGAGAAATTGGGCAATTGTTGATATTATGACATGAGTGATATATGTCTATGAAACAAGGACCAAGGACAATAAATAAGTGAAGTTGTGAAACAATTTTCTTACTAGTGAGTCTACAAATGTATGCTGTGTGGAGTGGCATCTCTATCCAATGCTGCCGACACCTTACGGATACCAGAAGGTTCTGCCATTTTATACATGTATCTTACTGGAGTTTACCTAGAATTTCTTCTATGTTTTCTTTCAAAATGAATGCAGTGAGCAGTGACTGAATTTCCTTATAATGATGCTTATTATGTAGGCCACAGCTATGTCTGCAGTACCCAATATGGATTCCATGCAGTGATGTTATTTGAAGTATTTGCGAACAATTCTATATCAATAAACAGTATACTGGGTAATGTTTTCCATAAAACACTTTTTTCACCCATCATTATAGGCTACTCTGAGGAGAACCCTTATCTGTCAGCAGAGGACATCACTAAGCTGTCATCACTGTGTATATAATCAGCGATCAACACTCACAGTCTAAAGGCTGTTTAAGCTGCTAGCCACAGACAGCTTATCTCTGTAGGTGCAGGATTGGCTGTGGGCCACATGGCCTTTTTCTTCCAGCCATGTAGCAGTTGCATCTCATGTATCCCTTGCACCCAAGGTAGTTATGCCACTGAGTTTCCTGCTGTGTGAAAACATTGGCCAGCTATGTGGTTTATACTGATAATCAGGAAGATGAAATTTAACTTACAGTATAACTTTCTTGTTACTTAGTATTTACTGCTAGAGCATACTAAGTCTTTTATTGGAAAACAACTACAAAGATCTAAGCTCATTTCTTTATCCACTAACAATACTGTATACCCCACTAAGTGACACAATTTCAAGGTTGCTTTGAAGTCATTTTTGCACTCTTCTCATCCATATATAATTTCTTCTTCTTCTTCTGCAGAAACATATAATAAGTTTAGATGGTTACCAGACTAAAAAGAAGATTAAAGAAAATAAAAAATCAGTCAGTGAAAGGTACAATAGTCATCCTCAGATGGATTTCCTACATTCACTGTTATGCAATCTAAATGAAAAAGGCAAAAGAAACGACTAAACTTCAAAACAAAGGTAATTAATTAATAAGGTACAGTAAGATACGCCCTTGACGATATGCCTCATACCCTTCCCTCCCACAATACAACTTTCAAAAGGCAAACAGACACACAGTGTATGCTCACCATTGGATTAATCCTTGAATGTTCATTAAGCTAGCTTCGCGGGTGCGTGCATGCGTGTGTGTGTGTGTGTGTGTGTGTGTGTGTGTTTCTGTCTATTCCTTTAGGCTACTTCTACTGCTTATAAACAATTCCATTCACTTTTCTTAAAAATGCAACAATCTTTTATCATTTTAATATAAATAATATGGATATTAAGTCATTGTATAAATTGTATCTAATAACTAAAGAATAATATAGAAAAAACTATCTAAACAGTTGGTGAAGAAAAATACTTTTTAAACAGGGAGGGAAAAGCACAGTGGTTGTGCTTTGAACAGACGACACGACAAAAGGCAGGCCTGTGAGCAAGAATTTAGAATAGACAAGATGAGAAAGGCTTTCTGAATAATAATTTGCAGAAAATGCTGGAATATAGGACTGATAGTAATATTATGACAAAATTTCACCATATAACAGAGATCCTTACAATACGAGAAAGAAGACAATGATGGTAACTAAAGCAATTGCAATATGGTTGGGGAAGTTTAGATACTTTTATAAGCCTTTCAGCTTTCAATATATTACATTTGAGGCAATTTGCACTAGTCTGGTCTGGACTATGTAGGAAAATTGATTTTAAATAACCACCCACAAAGCTTTTTGCACTTGTACTTAGAATACAAGAATCTCTTGTAAGATGCAATTGTGTTGAGCAAAAGCATTTCAAAGAACTAATGAATATTGTCCATTAAGAAGCATAAAACTGCTGTGGTACTGGAAATTACAGAACAAATATCAGTCAATGTCCTTATAAGAAACACAGCGTGGGAAATTTTGTTTTGTTTCTGCCATAACACTGAGCCTTGTGGTTTTCCACAGTGATGCAATTTAAATAAAAAAGTCATTTCAACACATTTTTGTTTTTGTTTTGTTTTTTATTTTCCCTTTCATCACTTACCCAAAAAAAACTGCTATGCTATTAAAATATCTAAAAGTTTTCTAAATGCTTTGTTCATTTCAGTTCAATGTGTTCTGGACATAAAAAACACAGTTGCTCATGGTCCCATACAAATATTGTGAATTATTATTTTTTCCAATTATTAAATGTTTAGTTTTTGCTGTTTTGATTTTTATATATGTCTTGGCCACTAAAAAGCTACAATGTACTGTATTCTTTGTCCAACAATGTGTTTTTTCTCCCTTTCTTTTAAATTGCATTGTATGTCACACAAAACAAACTCCCTGGATATTTATAGGAAAAGACTAAAACTGACACCTTTCATTTATCTCTAATATTGGCCCTTTTGCTGCATTGATATGCCAAAACATAAAAATTAAAAGGGTTATAAAAGGTATGGCTGGCAGACCAGTATCTGAGGCAATTGCATTTAAAATGTTTTATTATATGGCCTTTTCCCCAGAACCAGAATTCTAATTATTAATGGGATTACACTCCAAAGCAAAATATGGAAAACATTTTTTGGTATGCATTAGTTGGAACACCTATTATGACTGGATCGTAACATACAGACTTGGGGCTAGATCCAGACTTAAGAAGGAGCTTGAAATTAAAAGAGAAAACCATGTTGATTGCAGGGGGTGTCAAGTAGTTGTATACTTTGCATGCAGGGATATATCTTTGAATTGTTTACTGCACATAGATACTGACCAGCTTTACTTTTACACTGTTATTTATACTTGGGCCAGGAAACATCACCTCTCAACTCTAATACTGTTTGCAACAAATGAAATATGACTCCCCTGCAATCAACATGGTTTAGCCCAGGAGTATCTTTCCTCTCTTAGGACCTGATTCACACTTAAGAATCTTCTTAAAATAAGAACTTAAAGTCACTCCTGGGCAAAACCATGTTGTTTTCAGGGGGAGTCAAGTTAATTGTATTCTTTGCATGCAGAAATGCATCTTTGAATTGCTTTCTGAAAACAGATACTGACCAGCTTTACTATTACATTGTAATTTAGACTTCAGCTGGGAAATATCACCTCTCAACACTAGTACTGTTTGCAACAGATGAAATATGACTCCCCTGCAATCAACATTGTTTAGTCCAGGAGTGAATTTAAGTTATTTTAAGAAGATTCTTAAGCATGAATCAGGTCCTTAATTTCAAGCTTCTTCTTAAGTCTTGATCCAGCCCTTGGTGAGTAAGAGGGCCCTGCTTGCAAGCTTACAACCTATAGGAAATTGGGTTTGATACATAAGGACAAGAACAATATATCACACAATGGACCAGTCATGTTGTATGTATGTGCTCAGTACTCTGCATGATTCAGTCACATAGCAGTATTAATAGTAAAACTGAGAGTGATAGAAGTATGGAAAGAGAGCAAGTTTCTGCAAATCATGTAACAGATAAGTCAAATGAATAGCAAGTTGGTTGTAAATAGTGTAAATGAAGGTTAGCATGTAGAACCTGAAAGTTCGGAGAGTAAGCGGTTAATAGAAATATGAGAATGCACACTTTTTTATTATCACTGTATAGCTCTGTCTAAAAACTGTACTCAGGGATATTAATAATGCTTAAAGATTCTTTTTTGATACAAACTAAAAGCTTAGACATATGAGGTTTGCAAAAATGTATTTTTTTATTAACAGGTTTTTATATAGCGCAATTAGAATACATAGAGCTTTACAGAGAATATTTAACATTCACATCAGTCCCTGCTTTATTGGAGCTACATTCTAAGTTCCCTAGCACAGACACAGACAAGGGTTAATTTATTCAGCAACCGATTATCCTATCAGCATGTTTTGTAGTGCGGGAGGAAACTGGAGCACCTGGAGGAAACACAAACAGACACAGGAAGAACATACAAATTCCACACAGACAAGGCCTAGTCCAAGAATCGAACTCATGATCTCAGTACTGTGAGACACAAGTGCTACTCACTGAGCCATCACTGAGCTATTAAAATTTCAACAAAAATATATACATTTTTTAAATAAATGATTACATTTGTGAGAAAATTCTCATTGACAAAGCTGTATTATAGGGTTTCTAAAGTTCACTAGATACATTGTGCAAAAAATATTCTAATAACATATTTATATACCCTACAATGGCAATTATGTTGCCTGGTGCGTCTCTAAATTGAAGACAATGTAGTATTGTACCACTCTGAGATATTTTTGACACATTTAATGGGAATTTCATATGTGATATTAATTAAAATGAAAAAATAACTTTCCAATAAGGAACAACAGAGTATCATTGAGGCAAGATAAGTATAGTGCCTTTCTATGGCTTCCACTTCTGCTCTCCGTGATGACAGTTGTATTACACTACTGATTCATCAAGAGAACCATATTAGTAAAAGACACATTTGAACAAATCACACCTATGACTGGTCTGTTCTGATCTGTTCCAATGCCAGAGCTGCCTGGAAAGCTGTACTGATCATGCACGGAATAGCCACCTGTCTGCTCAGCAAAAAAAGTGATATTCTGCACATGCACTAGATGGAGGGGTACATGTTGTCCTCCCTATCAGGAATACTTGTGCCCTTGAATCAAAGGCACTCAGGAGCATGCATTTATGTAATACTTGATCTCAATTTTGCTTTTTTTTTCACTTCAATAAATTTTATTCAAGTTTTTGTATACAAAAAAGGAGGGGATACAGAATAAAGAAAAGGAAGGGGAGGGAAGGGAAGGGGAACATCATGAGTTACAGCATGTGGACGTGAATCAATACATACCCTATAGTAGATCCTGAACCAAATGAGAGGGCTTACAATGGAGGCGTATACCAATCCAACATTCATAATATTGAGACACCTTTAACTCTGTATAACTAAAGCTTTATTCAGATAATAAACAGTTGTTCCAGAATATGGAGATATCATATGCGGAGATCTAAGTGGACGTTGCTCGCTGCCCATCTCCTTCTTGGAGATATTCTGACCAAGGGAGCCATTCAAAAAGGGGACAATTTGCGGAAACACGGTATTCTGTCGTTAACGTTTCCATGGTGGAGTGAAATGTGATCTTAGCTATAATTTTAGAAAGTGGGGGAGGTTCTGGGGTTCTCCAGAGCTGGGCTATGGCAGCCCTGGTTGCGATTAAAATCTGGCATAAGAGGTACTGTTTCTCCTTAGGAAAGTCAGTGGGGGAAATATGGAGTAGGGCCATCTGTGGGGACGGGGATATAGTATGGTTTAATACTTTAGAGGCCAGCGAGAAGACCTCCGCCCAGAGTGCCTGTATCTTGGGGCACGCCCAGAAGACATGTAGCAAATCTCCTATTAAGCTGCATCCCCGCCAACATAACTCAGAGTGAGCAGGCCACATTATGTGCATTTTTACTGGGGTGAGATATAGTCTGTTCAATAACCCAATGCACATTTCGACATGGTTATAACATCTTGATAGTTTAAATGATTGAGCTGACAGTTTGACTCACTGTTGCTGAGATATTGTAATTCCCAAGTCTCTCACCACAGAGGAGGTTTACTCGGGGTATGGCCTAAAGATATTAAATGTCCATACCAGAAAGATATAGCCCCTGTGCTGCCACCTTCTAACAGGTGATGTATGATAGGGTAAGGAGGGAGTCGTAGGGTGTTTGGTGTTTTAAGTGTACTGGAGACCCTGTGGCTGATTTGAAGGTATCAAAATGTTTCAGTGGCTGGAATGTTAAAGTGATTAACAAAGTCTGAAAATGGGCGTATACGCCCTTGAGGCAGCAGATTGTACGTCAACCACGAGGATGTCAGAGTGGAAAGTTGCTTGTATAAAGGGGCTAGATTTTCTGAGAGGACATCTTCCACAGCACGCGTTATATGTATACCTAGGTAGGATAGGGATTTTTCTTTCCAAGAGTAGGGAAACTTTTCTTGTAAGGAGGTCAGAGTAGTAGGAGGGAAGTTGATGGCCAAAGCTTCCGTTTTTGTTGCATTTAATTTATATTAAGAGACGATGCTAAATTTATCTAGAAGAGAATGGAGCTCTACTAGCGCTGTTTCTGGCTCCGTGACAAACAAGAGCACGTCGTCAGCGAATAGACATAGTTTGTGTTGGGTATTGTTAATGGTAATTCCTGGGAATTTAGAAGAGGCCCGAATCAAGTGTGCTAGGGGTTCTATTGTGAGGGCAAAAATTAAGGGAGAAAGGGAGCACCATTGGCGGGTGCCATTCGTAATATCGAAGGAAGCGGACAAAACTAAATACTTTTGCAGTCGGGCCGTGGTAAAGGGCTTCAATAGATTGGAAAATGGAACCCTGGAATCCAAAACGTCTTAAGACCGCCCGCATAAAATTCCAATGCAGGCGGTCGAACGCTTTTTCAGCATTGAGCGAAATTAGTGTGAGTTCCATTGAGGAGTGGCCTACCCAATCCACTATATCTAATACTCTGCGGGTGTTGTCCGGTCCCTGGCGACCTAAGATAAATCCCACCTGATCCGGATGGATCAGGGAGGGAAGTTAAAGGGCTAGCCTATTTGCGATTAATTTAGCATACAGCTTAATATCGGTATTTAACAAGGCAATGAGCCTGTAATTTTTAACGTCTGTGGGGGTTTTACCTGGTTTAGGGATGGTCACTATTTGTGCCTCCAACATTTCTGCTGGAAAGATGCCCTTCTCAGAAGCTGCATTAAACAATGTAGTGAGTATGGGGGAAAGTGTATCCGAGAGCGTGCTATAGAAATTGTTTATATAGCCGTCCGGACCCGGGGCTTTATTATTCGGTAATGATTTAATTGCCAATGCGACCTCCGCTCGTGTCCAGGGGAGATTCAAGGCTGTCAGGTTGTTTTAAGTTAATGAAGACAGGGTCAGTGGGTCTTGAAATTCAGATATCATCTTCGTAGTGGGCTGCGTGAGAGACGGGTCTTCACACAGATTATATAGCTCAGAATAATATTTGGAGAAAGTATTCGCAATTTCGTATGGATTTAAGATTTTCTGGCCTGTCTTATCTACCAGGCACTTTATTCTATTACGTGCTGTTTGACCTCGTAACTTGTGGGCGAGTAGTCTGCCTACCTTGTTACTCATCACGTAATACTTCTGTTTTAAAGCAGTCATGGCACTATGAGTTTGCTGTTGCAAATGGTTATTCAGATCTGCTCTAGCCTTAATTAAGTCACTTTTAGTGTCTGCGGTTGGATTAGATTGGTTAAGTAACTCATAGTGGGTAACTTTCTTCTTGAGGTCGAGTAAAGTCTGGACAAATCTTTTCCGTAACCTGGCCCCTACTTGGATAGCAGCCCCCCTAACAACGGCTTTAAGTGCGCTCCAGAAGGTGAAAATCGAGGTCTCCTAAATTTTATTGGTCTAGAGAAATAGATTGAGAGCCTGCTCAATCTCTACCTTGGCCTCGAGGGAAGCCAGGAGATTCAGCTGTAATCTCCATGGCCTGGGGAGGATCTTAGTGGATTTAATATCCCATGACCAAACCACAGGAGCATGGTCAGACCATGTGATCTGCAAAATTTCAGTAAACTTGGTATCTTGCAGTGTCCATTTATCCAACAGGATGAGGTCTATTCTCGAGTAGCTATTATGGACATGAGAGAAAAAGGTGTATTCTTTAGATGTAGGAGAACACACACACCAAACATGATGATGTCACACCTCGCGGCAAAGGCCGCATTACTTACCCGACCAGAAGACTGCTCACCTCGGTCCTCTCCCTCCGGGCTGTCAGACGGTCACAGCAGCGAGGTCCTCGGCGTTCTCCGGCGTCCTCGTGCAGCGCTGGGCGCCGCCATCTTGGGGAAGTGTCACGTGACTCTCCGCGGCCAATCCTGAAGCAGGCCCGGGGAGCATGTGACGGAGGAGCCAATCAGCTGCAGGGGCGGTCTATTTAAACCCCTGTCAGCTGTAGCTCAGTGCCAGATCTTCGTGACCACAAATCTAGAAGCCTGGCTCCTGTGTTCCTGCTCTGTAGCTGATTCCTGTCTGCTCTACAACCTGCAATCTCTATTGCTTCAAAGCTGCATTTAACCCTCGCTGTTACCACAGCTCATCCCAAGCTTCCAAGCTACAAGCCTGCAATCTCCATTGCTTCAAAGCTGCATTTAACCCTCGCTGTTACCACAGCTCATCCCAAGCTTCCAAGCTACATACCTGCCTGCCTGACCTGCGGTCACCTACTTGTCTGCCAATCCTGCAGCTTCATATACCTACCTGCCAGTACAGTGGCTACATACCTGCCTGCCTGACCTGCGGTCATCTTCCTGCCTGTCGGCCCTGCAGCCACTTACCTGTCTGCCAATCCTACAGTCACCTGCCTGTCTGTATTGAAGTCATCTACCTGCCTGCCACAGACTTCATCTCTCTACCACCATAGAGCATTCACCGGCCTTACCTACATTATTGCTCCACCTATCTTCATCGATCCACTGTACCTACCTGTCTATGCACCAGCAGTATTTAAAACCAGCCAGCTTCATATTTAAAGCCTCTGCTCAACCGCCTACACCCCGTTCAGAACAACTCAAGAACGTGACAGATATAGATTGTATTCAGCCATAATTTTCCTGAATGCTGTTGAGGGGCCACCATCCAAGAGGGGCGGTGACTTGTTTGAATGTGGAGATTTATCTATCTTAGGTTTAGGAGCCAGGTTAAAGTCTCCCAAAATGATGAGATGTCCCTTACAAATTTTAGAGATTTCTGTGCATAATTTACGAAAGAAGGGTACTTGTTCGGGGCGTAGGCTGTAGCAATGGTGACCATTTTGCCTTCCAAGGTTTCCACCAAGATTAAGAATCTACCGTTTTTATCTTCTAATTTTGTAAGGAGCTGAAATTCCAATTAGTGTGGATTAAAATGGCCACTCAATTCCTTTTGAACGGACCATTAGCTGTATAGCAAGTGGAGTGACGAAGGTCACTGAGTTTTGGAGGGGCCTGAGCAGGGAAATGCGTTTCCTGAATGGCAAAAATGCCTGCTTTGTGTCTGTGAAAGGAGTTTAGGGCCAAACGCCTCTTATTAGGGGAAATGAGGCCTTTGGCTTTGATAGAAAAAAATGTAACCATTGTCGGGGTTGTAGTTGGGGGCTAAATTTACTATATCTCGGGGATGGTCCAACCCACTTGATGTAGCTAATATAGACTGGTTCACACTACTCATTTCGAACAGGATGATGTGCGAATACGCTGCAACTTTAGTTATAATTAGTAACTCAACATTTATAAGGGGGAATATGAAAGGAAAGCTATACAGAGCAAAAAGGGGAGGAGAAAAACCAAATAAGCCCAGTGTATCAGGCCAGAGCAGTCGTCACAAGGAGGAGGATGTGACAACATGTTTAATAATGGGGGTGGCGGTCTGAAAGGTCCACTGCAGACTATTCTATCTATCTATCTATCTATCTATCTATCTATCTATCTATCTATCTATCTATCTATCTATCTATCTATCTATCTATCTATCTATCTATCTATCATGACAGTAATGGCTAGGTAGGCTAGTATAGGTTTAACCCTAGTAGTAACAACATTGGTGTCATTAACACAATTTGGAAATTCGAATGAAAGGATACCCTTAAGATACCAAGGGAGCATAATATTTAGTCTACCACTTCACCACGGACGTAGATAATAGTACCAGGTGAGGCGTCAGCCCATCATGGGAGAAATATCATGCGTCCCAAAAGTATCTACAAACATATTGCAAAAAAAACTGTGTGTAATCAACAATTATAAAGAGTTTAAAACCTTAACAAACTGGGTTCTTAGTGAGAAATTAGAAATATGCAATAAACTATTCAAAACCACGGCCCATAGTGAATCTCAAGGACAGATGCGCCAGCAGATGTCATCCAGCCAAGGACCAGTCAGACGGTAGCCGGGGGTTATGTCTGGGTAGGTTGTCCCGTACTGGAACCTGCCACTCTCCTAGCAACTTAATTCCGGCTTCCAGATTAGCCACAGTATGAGTTGCGTGGTCATGCTTAATAAGGAGTTTCACTTGAAGGCCCCAGCAGTATGGGATCACCTGGTCTCGGAGGGCAGCCGTGATGGGTCCAAAGGAACGCCTTTTGTTGACTGTTGCCATGGACAGGTCTTGAAAGAGTTGCAGGGTGCCAAGAGTCTCAGAGTGCTCAGATTGTCTAGCCGCTCTAAGGATCCGTTCCTTCACCCGAAAAAAGTGTACCCGTAGCAGTGTGTCTCTTGGAGCATATGAAGGCGCAGAACGTGGCTTAGGAAGGCGGTGTATGCGATCGATAATCAGGTCCCTGTCTTCCAGTCCTGGAAGAAGTTTACGGAATAGCGCCTGAGCATAGCTTTCCAACTCAGAGTTACCAATAGAGTCAGGGATCCCTCTGATCTTAATATTATTACGCCTTGACCGATCTTCAATGTCTGCTATTTTGTCCCAGATCTGCGATACTTCTGATTGGAGGCCCTCTTGGGCTGTAATCAGTGAGTTATGGGACGACACAACCTCCTCCATCTTGGTCTCCAAATGGTCAGTGCGTGAACCTAATTCAGAGACATCGCAATGTAAGTTGGATAGAGATGCCTTGAATTCCGCGAAGAAGTCTTCCCGCAAAGTGGTAAATAATTGGTGGAGATTGCTGATGGTAACGGGAGCATCAAATTCAGGATTAAATTCTGGGCTGTGATCCGTAATAGGAGATTGTTTCTTATTTTATGCAGGTGGCGAATTTGAGGATGCCAGGCTTCCCTGTGATGGCTGTGGGTTGTCGCCTCCGGGTTTTTGTGGTCGATATTTCAGCGGAGGGGCAAGAGTAGTAAGAATCGGCTTTTTAGGAGGCATATCGGATTCTCAAAAAGGTGGCGACAATGTGGCAAAGTTCTGGAAAGAGGTAGGGTTGTGGTAGAATAGGTCAGACAGAAAGCAGGCAGGTAGAGGACAAGTTACATCACTTTAGTAGCGGTCTGGAATGGTGAAGCAGAATGTTCACATAGTGTGTCAGGTGATTACATCTGGGGAGAGGCTGTTTAGTAGAATCATCTCAAAGGCAGCACAGTGGGGTGTTATCCCAGTGGTTTGAACTAGCCAATTAGTGTGAATAGCAGTCTCTGCAAAAGTAGCTTGCCCCAGGAGCTTATATCCAACCCACCACGTTGTTTCACTGCAGACAGGCAGGGTGACTAGGAAAGTAAAAGTGGAGAAAAGCAGTCTATATAGAATAAACTAGGGGGACAGTAGGGGCTGGGAGAGGGGTCAGGTAGCAAACTAATGATTTGGAGGTCTTAGACAGAGAGCTGTGCTGTGTTTTCCGTTCAGTGGGTGCTGAATGCTGAGACCGCATTCAGCACCGCGCTATAAGATGGCGGAGGCCCACTTCCCAAGATGGCGGCCGGCTGTCGTTTTCCCACAAGGCCAGGGCCATGACAGAGCTCCCCTGCACCCCCACCACCGAGCTAAGTCCTGCGTAGGGTGTCCCACTGAGTTCCCAGGCACCCCCAACAGATAGTGCTGCTTGCCATCAGTCCCCTTTATCTGGTCTCCAGCAACAGCAGAAACGCTCTCCCTTTAGTCTCCCCAGCTGACAGCCCGCGGTCTCGGCACAGAAGACAGGTGATTGTGGAGTAAGTGCAGTGGTCAGCGACCAAATTATACGTGAGTATCCTTAACAGGAGCAGTGTATATGGACGGCAAGATGTCGGAACGCTTCCCTCTTCCCGCGCAGTGCTCCCTATGAATCGATGTGGCGTCTGTCGGGGAGCGGCTCCAATAATCTGCCACCGGGTCCCGTCCCCCAGTTCTTCAGTCTATGCCGGTTCTGGAGTGTCCCACCGGAGGTTAAGTGCGGTTGGCGGCCTACAGAGGCTTAAGGTAAAGAGGCCGTTGTTCCGGGCGGCGCACAGGACAGTAGTTCTCAGAGCGGTCCAAACTCTTCAGGGGCCCCTTAGAGTGATGTGAGATTAGGCTGGATGCCCAATGGGAGTTATTCACAGGGTGAAACAGGTCTTTTTACGAGGCTTTAGCCGGAGCTCTGGGCAAACGCGTCCACACTCATCCGAAGCCAGGCCACGCCCCCCTCTCAATTTTGCTTTTAACATAATGAATGTGTTTTGCTTCATTATATATTATTATGTGTAGAATGAAAGAGCTTGAAGGAATAGGGGCCTGATGCACACATAAGAAGTCTTTAAGAAGGTGCAGATAAGCAGGCACCCACACGTATCCTAAAGCTTCCTCCCCCCTTTTTTAAGAACCTATGACACTTATGAGTGCCCTTGGGCTTCTCTAAGTTCCCGTTCGTATTTTCCTTCTTAAGAACAGACTTTCCCGTACCCCGCCCTCCCCAGCTCCTTAATATACCTCCCCCTCCCACTCTTCTTAAATCTTCCCAGTGGCTGCCGTGGCACACCTCTTTCTAATGGCTATAGTACTGCGGTCTTTAAAGACCGCATGTACTCAATCTACATACCGAAATGGTACGTAAATTGAGTAAATGAGCTACTACGCATGTAAGAGTGTGAATCTGGCCCTATGTCTTCTAATTTACCCATATTAAATGTATACAGTTGCAGTTTAAATTCAGAGCTTCCAAGAAAGAACCAAAGCACTTCTCATATTTCCAAACCTTCTATAGACCTTATTTTCTTCAGAGTGCTTGTAGTACTGATACTGGAGAGCTTATTAGTTACCATCAGAAAAGGAGGAAGGTGACGGGTCTTTGGGCCTGATCCAGATCTACGATGTAGCGCTGAGTGTACTAACGCTCAGCGTTACATCGCTGACTCCCCCCTGGCACTCCCCCTGTGTGGGCGTATGGCGCCCTCCTTACACCGGCTGAAGGCTACCCTACCTTCGCCCGGCGTAATGAAGGGGCCATACGCTCACACAGGATCGTATGGCCTCTTAGCACGCCCCCCCACCCTCATTTACTTACCTTCCCCCGGCCACCAGCAGTAACGTGAGCGTAGGGACGCTGGAGGACGTCGCCTCCAGCGTCCCTACTATGGACACCCAATCGTTGATTGGGCGTTTCCATAGTAACGCCGGGCAACATCTGCCCGGCGCATGCGCAGTAGAGCTACGGCCGCAGCTCTGGATGAGGGCAATCGTGTGTGTC
>WWET01002183.1:51925-62913 GCA_011038615.1 Limnodynastes dumerilii
CTTAGTTCTGATTCTTTTGTATGTGCATGTGGTGTGGTTTAATATAGACCTTCAGATAAGCCTTATTTAATTTTAAATATTGCACGCATTTATTTTTTTGTCTCAAATAAATTGTTTTTATGTTGGCAATATTGCACTAGATGGTATGTTTTGCATTTTGAATGTTACCAGGTCTGGTTTCAACTATATTCCTAAACCGCTTGGGAGACGAAAGAAATATTTATTAAAGCTCCTTGATTGATGCTCTCTGGTACGCATGCACCTTTTGGGGTGAACAGAGGTGGTGGTCATTTGGATGTTATTTAACATACTGCACTATTAGGTGCCTCCGGGTCTCTTTCTTTTTGTTTTCATATATATGTTTAATCTAATCAATCAAATTTCATCCTGTATACAAATAAATATATCACCTTAAAAGCGCCATCTGACCCCTTCAGCAGCCACTTATCACAAAAGGGGATCCCAATACCCAAAAAGCAAATATCACAACAAAAAAGTAGATGGGGGAAGCATTGTCGGGACATCTGATGATGTGGTTCACTTGATGCGTTTCGGGACCGTTCCTTCTCTCAAAAAGATCAGGCCAATAATCTCTCTAGTGTGTGGCCAGCTTAACACAGTAGAACAGTTTAAACATGCTTGGGATAAATATAAGGATATCCTAAATCTCAAACTAAATTGAGTGTAAAATAGGGTCTAGGGTCAGTATAGTTTTGAATGAACAACTGAGAAGCCTGGATGGGCCATTTGGCCGTCACTTTCTATGTTTCTATGTGCATGTTATGTATTTTCCAGTCTCCAATGTATCTATCCATGAACTGAAAATACAAGAATGGGAAGGACATTTCCATGCAAAATCAATAGTATAATCAGTATTTGTCTAAAAACTCTCTAGTTTTATCTAAGCTCTGTATTTCTTTGAATGCCACCTATATTTATCTTAATACCTGTAAATTTCTATCTCAGGCCCTCAGATCTCTGTGCTCTACATGTGTCTGTGCCTCTCTAATGCCCACCCCCATTCCTCTAAATGCCACCACAGATTTCTATATTCTGCCATTCATCAATGACACCTAGGTTTTGTGAAGCTGTTCCCCCACCCCTGAGGTAATGGTATATAGCTCCACCTTTAGTTTCCTGGATATTGATCTGAAACACCGCTTCTACGCAATCTATGTAACGAAAAGATAGGTATATTACGGAAAAAAATTACTACACATGGGCAGTATCCAATTTTGGTATACGTATATGCAATACGGTCTGAACACGGGCCATTGTGTTCAGTTCTGGAGGCCATATCTCCAGAAGACATAAATACATTAGAGACTGTGCAAAGAGCAACTAAAAAGGTCCATGGCCTGTGTCACAAATTATACCAAGAAAGGCTAGAGGAAGTAAACATGTATAGCTTTGAGCAGGGAAGGGAGAGGAGGGATATGATAGCAAGTTTCAAATATATCAAGGTTTGTGACCGGCTAGAGAAGGGTGGCATTTTTCGAAGGAAGAGGTGTAATAGCACACGAGGGCATGAATATAAACTGGAGGATGGTAGATTCAAAGGAAATGTGCGGAAAAATGACTTCACTGAAAGGGTGGTAGATAAGTGGAATAGAACAGTGTAAACATGCTTGGGGGGTAAATAGGGTCTAGGGTCAGTATAGTTTTAAATAAACAACTGGATAGACTGGATGGGCCATGTGGCTCTTATCTGCTATCACTTTCTATGTTTCTATGTAGGTAAGGGAATTGTACCTCAGTATCAGTAGGTAAGGGGATTGTACCTCAGTATCAGTAAATAAGGGGACTACACCTCAGTATCAGATAGTAAGGGGACTTCACCTGAGTATCAGTAGGTAAGGGGACTATACCTCAGTATCAGTAGGTAAGGGGACTGTACCTCAGTATCAGTCGGTAAGAGCATTGGTTCCTATGAAAATATCAAAGAAAGGATGCAATAATGTGTGGGGTAAGTGAACTTGA
Organism: Limnodynastes dumerilii; assembly: GCA_011038615.1. NCBI lineage: Eukaryota > Metazoa > Chordata > Amphibia > Anura > Limnodynastidae > Limnodynastes > Limnodynastes dumerilii. Next base: position 53,906 of record WWET01002183.1, read on the forward strand.
GCTGTTGGGAAGAGTTATAGAGTTCGAATCTACCTACAGTCATACCACTTCGATAGTGCCAGAACACAGCTGAACTCGGAAGCGTACTGTAAGTATCATGGGACCACCATCTCCTCCCCCATTCTTGGGTTCCTACCCTGGTCATCCTCATTCACCATGTACTATATGGTTTTTTAGAACTTGGAATTTAACTAATTTCAAGTTTTTAAATGTATCATGCTTCTTCATCTTTTAATCCAGACACCATGTTCCTTCCCTCCACACCCCTTTTTTAACTTTATCTTCCACATTTCTCCTCCCTTCTCCATTTTTAGACCTCCATTAATTGTATATGATCACATTACATACCTGTATGGTTCAGTGTACAGTTTTTAGTTTATTGCCCATTCTTTCCCTCGGAGTGATCTCCTCTGCATTTATTATGGAGACTAACCTCCCATTATCGTCTGAACCCTGTTTCGAACCATCCTTGGATATGTATACCTACTATTTTAAATGTACTTTCAGACTCTTAGCACCTTAAATGTGAATGTTTACTGATACTTTGTATGTATGAAAAACCATTATATATTGTGCACTTTATTATATGTTATCCCACTGGCACAGGCACTTTAATATGTTTTTTATTTTATTTTATTTATACATTTTTCTGATATCCTAACTTTGTATATAATAATGTTGTGGTATCACAATATATTAGCATTGTAATTTATCTATCTCACTTTATACTATGATTAGTTATTTTTTGCCTACATTGTATATTTTTTATATTTTTACTTTGTAATGATTGTAAGGGTATGTCGATATTGTGGTTACCATGACAACCCGATGTGTCCGCAAAAATTAATAGATCCTTTATATAATATACTCCCTCTCACTAGGAAAATCCTCCTTTAGCTTTTAGTCTTTTGGTTCTATACATGTGTAACTTTCATGTGTAATTTCATGTGTACTGTACATGTGTATTTTAATATGTCAGCATTGCGTTTACCATGGCAACATGACGTAGTTTCCGGTTTCCAAAGAAACAAATAAGACCAGTTTTTTTGGAAGTGTCAGACTTTTTTAATATTTTAAATTGCCTCATCACTGATGAAAGTCCTATAACCCGCACCAATCACGTGTGCGTCTCCATCAGTGTCGCACATTGACCACGTGTGCGCTTCTACCAATCGGAAAGGACATCCGGAGTTAAAGCCGGAAGAGATTTTACGACTGGCTAAGACTTTGAGAAAGGGCTCAGTGGGAGCCTAAAAAGCGTCAGTTGGCCAGCGAAGGAGGTTCTCCAGTGTTCCGTCCAGGCGTTCAGAGTGTCCTCTCGGGCTTTTACATCTGGACATTTTCCCACTGACTCTCTGTTTTACATCTTTTCCCTGGTGTGAACATTGGATCCTCGATAGTCATTTTTTATGGTGTATAATTGATTTACATGTTCTAATAAATGTTTATGTCTTTTATCACCCCTTTTCTTGCATCTATCTCAAGAGGGGATAGGAACATTGGGCCTGATCCAGACCTAGTTAATTGCTTTAACTTAGTTACTCCTGGGCTAAACCATGTTTATTTCAGGGGGAGTCAAGTTAATTGTATTCTTTGCATGCAGGGATATATCTTTAAATTGCTTACTGCACACAGATACTGACCAGCTTTACTATCACACTGTTATTTAGACTTGGGATAGGAAACACCACCTCTCAGCTCTAATACTGTTGGCAACAGGTGAAATATTACTCCCCTGTAATAAACATGGTTTAGCCCAGGAGTAACTAAGTTCATGCACTTCACTAAGTCTGGATCAGGTTCATTACCTTTCCAGGCTTATCAAGTGCATTGATTTTAATTATATTTAATTTTATTTGGCTTTTAACGTTTGACACTTCCCACTGCTGATCCCCTTAGCGCTTGTTTTTAAAGATATACCCCTTTTCTACATTGGTTTCAGTATCAGTAGGTAAGGGGATTGTACCTCAGTCTCATTACGTAAGGGGATTATACCTCAGTCTCATTTATTCTCACTCATTATTTTTTTGATGTACTATACATTTCTTTGGATCAATTGCACTTTATTAATTTATTGTGTTTCAAGTATTAACAACACAGGTGAAATATATTTCATCAAGGGTTTTTACATCAATGTATTTTATATTATTCACTTTCATGCACACTTGTTTGAAACGGGAATGTCAGAATATATTGATGTTGTTTGTTGTTCAATACAATAAGCCTAAAAACCTCCAAACAGTGAGCATGAAGCAAGAAATATTTAAAGAGGAGGAGTACAACACACCGGTCCAGGCTATTGAGAAAGGGCTGAGTGCAGCCTGAAACGCGTCTTGCCCGTGGACCGGCTACAGAAGGTGACGTCACTTCCAGGACGCTATTGGGAGAATCGACATCTACACGCTGCATACCCGGGTAGTTACATCTGCAGCGGCGGTGTTCCTCTCCTGCTTCCATCATCGCGATCCTGGTACGACGCACTGTTCTCCATGTTTTTATCAATGTATTTTTGGAATTTGTATAAATTAAAGTTGTTCTTATGTTTTTACCCTACATGCTAGTTCATATAGATACTTAACCTCCCGGACCTCCAGGGTGATGCCACAAAGCTCTTTTAAAGGACTGTTGTTGCTCCTTGAGTTGGAGGCTGGTTTTTATTATACTTAGTGTTTTAAGGCTTACATTGGGACCAATTACGTTGTTAACAAAGGACCACTAGTGAAAGAAAATATTTTTAGGTGGCTTGTTATTGGATTTTTTTCCCACGGACCATTTCTTCTTCTTAAGTGGACATTTCTCATTTCATTGTGCATACCGATTATCTATTGTCACCGCACTTTATTTATTTATTTATTGATGGACATTTATTTATTTATTGGCTTATGGATCCACTTTGCTTCTTATAAGTGGACATTTTGCATATCGGATATTAATTGCTACCTCATTTATTTATTTATCCATGGTTTTATATTTATTTATTTATTGGCTTACGGATTCATTTTGTTTTATCTGATTTCTGACATTCCCTATCCAATTACATGTGTATTTTAATGTGTCAGCGTTGCGTTTACCATGGCAACCTGACGTAATTTCTGGTTTCCAAAGAAACAAATAAGACCAGTTTACTATATTTACAAAATGTTTTATAATTTTTTAATATTTTAAATTGCATCATCACCGACAAAAGTCCTATAACCCGCACTGATCACGTGTGCGTCTCCATCAGTGTCGCACATTGACTACGTGTGCGCTTCTACCAATCGGAAAGGACATCCGGAGTTAAAGCCGGAAGAGTTTTTACGGCTGGCTAAGACTTTGAGAAAGGGCTCAGTGGGAACCTGAAATGCGTCAGTTGGCCAGCGAAGGAGGTTCTCCAGTATTCCGTCCAGGCGTTCAGAGTGTCCTCTCGGGATTTTACATCTGGACATTTTCCCACGGACTCTCTGTTTTACATCTATTCCCTGGTATGAACATTGGATCCTCGATAGTAATTTTTTATGGTGTATAATTGATTTACATGTTCTAATAGATGTTTATTTCTTTTATCACCCCTTTTCTTGCATCTATCCCTGAGAGGGGATAGGAACATTGGGCCTGATCCAGACCTAGTTAAGTGCTTGAACTTAGTTACTCCTGGGCTAAACCATGTTTATTTCAGGGGGAGTCAAGTTCATTTTATTCTTTGCATGCAGGGATATAGCTTTGAATTGCTTACTGCACACAGATACTGACCAGCTTTACTATCACACTGTTATTTAGACTTGGGATAGGAAACACCACCTCTCAACTCTAATACTGTTTGCAACAGGTGAAATATTACTCCCCTGTAATAAACATGGTTTACCCAGGAGCAACTAAGTTCATGCACTTAACTAGGTCTGGATCAGGTTCATTATCTTTCCAGGCTTATCAAGTGCCTTGATTTTAATGATATTTAATTTTATTTGGTTTTTAACGTTTGACACTTCCCACTGCTGATCCCCTTAGCGCTTGTTTTTAAGGATTTCCCTCTTTTCTACATTGGTTTCAGTATCAGTAGGTAAGGGGATTGTACCTCAGTCTCATTACGTAAGGGGATTATACCTCAGTCTCAGTAGGTAAGGGGACTGTCCCTCAGTATCAGTAGGTAAGGGAACTACACCTCAGTATCAGTAGGTAAGGGGATTGTACCTCCCTATCAGTAAGTAAGGGGACCTTACCTCAGTCTCAGTAGATAAGGGGACTGTACCTCAGTTTCAGTAGGTAAGGGGATTGTACCTCAGTATCAGTAGGTAAGGGGACTGCTCCTGTCTCAGTAGGTAAGGGGACTGCTCCTCAGTCTTTGTAGGTAAGGGACTGCACATCAGTCTCAGTAGGTAAGGGGACTGCACCTCAGTCTCAGTAGGTAAGGGGACTGTACCTCAGTATCAGGATTTGGCAGAAGAATGTGGTATGTGACTCCTCCTGGTTTGTATTATTACACCTCTCCAATCTAGTTTCATTTCTATCTGCTCATATTTAAGGGATCTGTGTTGTCTGAATATACCTGGATAATTGCTCTTATTGGGGACATCATGGTTTTCAGCAAACGGGAGATAGAGGGCTGCAGGGAAATCCTGAAGTTGCTGGATATAAAAGTTTTGCATTGCTTGGCTAAGACTGTCACATCCCAAAAAATGAACAGCCAAAAGGAAGGTGAGAGGCTTAATGATTTCTACCAATCTGTCTGCCTGCTTGTCTAAGCTATTTTTATCTATAGCTACATTTTACGCTTATCTACAGCATTTGGTGGGTTTTAAATAAACTCAGTTACAATGGGCCAGATCCAGAACTATGTCTGCTTGCGTATTTATGCCAGCTATAAGCGGAACTTCGGCTGTAAGTATGTTCTGCGCATGTACCCAGCAAATGTTTCCTGTTGTAACTCATGGCGGCCATAATTGAAAATGGGTTGCCCGTAACATTAGTGTAATTATGGCCGAATGGGCATGCCTATATTACGATAGCCGTAAATACACTCCGAAATGTAGGCGGGGGAGGCATTTAAATCGTACAGTATGGGCTGGGTTACGTAGTTACGACCATCGCGTAGTTACGTCTGGCCGTAGTTACGGTTACAACAGTTCGGGTAGGGTGTAGCAGGTGTAAGGCAGTGTAATTCAGCAGGCGTAAGGCAGTGTAATTATGTATGACTGGTGGGAGTGCCCGAGGGAGTGCATAGTATTAACACTTGCGTAAATACGATCCGCGCTAATTCGTAACACAGACATAGGCCAATGTTACTGTGTATAAATTAACCATTGTGAGTTTTGCACATTATAAGTTACATGTGTTGTATTTATTTCAATCTAGTAATCATTGCTGCTATACTACATCACAGTCAGAGTGCTCAAGAGCTGTTAAACAGTAGAAAGGTGCATCGTAAATACATTACTCAGTACCTGTGCAGGATCGGTATGACTGTGGACAGTAGAAGCTCCAAGCCTGAGGTTATAGGGAAAGCCATTACACACTGGAATGGAAGAGTAAGTAGTGCTGTCGCTGTGTTTGTGTTTTCAGATACCTTTCTGTTTGACATTTTCTATTCTACAGCAACACAGTACATCTGTTGCCATTGGTTTAAGTTGCTGCAGCGACAAAAACTATTTGAAAAATTTTTATTGGCTGGAGTAACAGACATGGCACCCCTTAAAAAATAAAAAAAAATTAAAAAAATGGATTCCTTTACCTTAACCTGCACCTGCTCCCAGATCTCTCCTTCCATACTGCCCATGGGTTGTGGGAAGCTCTCCAGTGGTATTGGCACATATTTTTGCATGCCAAACTCCCCTTGCTTTGCCTCTCATCTGGTCCCTTTCATGTTCCTAGATCCCTCACCGAATCACAACAGAGGACAGGGATTTTATTTCAGAGGTTTACCAGGTTAGTACGTACCCACCTGCTAGCGGGTGTATGTCGCCGCTTTGAAAGCCCCTTTTTTGAAAGGGTCGTTCTCTCCCAGTCAGTTGCGAACTGAGTTGCAGAGGCAACACAGAAGACGGAAGACAGAAGACACTGCTGGGAATGGTGAGTATGAATTTAATCCCAACCCTTACCCTACTTCTTACCTTAACCCTGCCCTTCCCTGCAGCCTGGCCCTGGCTCTAAGACTCCCTTCCCTCGCAATCTAACCCTAAGACTCCCCTCCCTGCAGCCTGACCCTAAACCTAAAACTTCCCAGAGATTGTTACTCATCTCTATGGTCAGTTCGACGAGTCTGGCCACCGTTTCCAAAGAATGAACGGGTGAATATTTCGATTGGCATACTTACCCACTTCCGGAAATGGCGGTATTTTCAATATAGAGACATCTGAAAATTAGCTTTCCATTGTCTCTACTTCTATAAAAGCTATTTTGTGATGGCAACTCCAACCTCTGCTAGCATAGGACATTACATCCTTTCAAATTTCAATTTTTTATGATTACCAAGAGGTTCTGCAGTAGCAATATTTCAAGGTGGAGTTTTCCCAGACACTACTACAGCAAATCAGTGGATTCAACTCAATCTCAACTGTTGTGAGATTGGATGTCTTACAGATAGATCTCACCCATTTGGATTAACACAAAGTTAACATGTCCTTACATCCAGGACATGCTAGCAATGTAGTTCAGCGAGACAAGTTACATATTTAAAGGTAAAAAACACACCCTGATACACCTCTTTTAGTCTAGTTTACTACTTACTGAATCCAAAGAAATGTTAAAACAGGGTTGCCGACTTTCAACAGCTTCCCCCTGGGGGGAAGCTATAGATGCATACAAGGGGCAGGGCTTAATTACACAATTTATGAAAATCGTGTAATTAGGCCCCACCCCCTGACTAATTCTTACCCATTTTTAGCTGTAATAGGGATCGAGACGGGGCTTGATGGCGCGAATTGCGTCATCAAGTCCCTCCCTGTCCCTGGCAGGAGGGCAGGACTTAAGGCCGTGGTTTCCATAAAACCACAGGCCTCAAGTCACTTGCAGGAGATTTGAAGGCTCAATTTCGGTGGAGTTGGCAACCCTGTGTTAAAATCTAACACTTTTCATCTATGGGATTGGTAAAGATGACCTTGTGGTAGTTCAAAGTGAGAAAACACTTCTGAGAAGCTTGTTTTTACTTGTCCTTTTAAAATATTTTTGGTGGTTCATGGTAAATGGTTTAAGATCTTAGAGAAATACTGCATGTTCCAAAATGTGTGTACTTATTGACTAATATTAATTTGAGCGCTGTGGCTTATTTGCAGTTGAGTAATTTGAAGAGCAACAATCAGCGTTTTACATTTATGATCCCAAAATCAACTCCCACCAACATTACTTCAGCAAAGATTCTTCAGAACACAAAGGCAACACCTGGAAGATTCAACCAAGGATCACAAAGACAAGGACAAGGGGCCTGATCCAGCGGATGAGCGTACGCTCGCTTGCGAGCGTTGCTCTGGATCAGGCCCAAGGAGGTCAAGGTAAGGAACCTAAGACTAGGAAGCTTCCACACAATAGCTTATCAGCACCCAGAGAAGATCAGCGGTCGGTCAACCATGTAGAGAGACAAATGACCTCTAACCAAGCAAAACTGCCAACCAAGACTGGTGAGTATGCTACTGCTTTTAATGTGTAAGGTCAGTGCTCTCTAGTGGGGGTCCTCTATGCTACTCGCTATTATCACCATTTCAGTAGCCCAATCAGACAATTACCTGTGACAGGACCTCTCTTTGTTCTTACTCTAGTGAGTGTATAAAAAGTAATGGGACAATATAGCGGGGCATATAATGAACTGGATGCATGACTGTGGGGCTTAGTAAGGCCTATTCTACTACATTGGAGCAATAGTATCAATTTATAACTTTACGTAAGTACCAGCATCTTTGCATACAATAAATTAGTGTATATGATTACATTTTTTCCCCAGTCATGGTCTCTTTCATTGTCACCTAGGGCCAGATTTACTAAACTGCAGGAAAGGAAAAGTTGAGATGTTGCACAAAGCAACCAATTAGATTCTAGCTCTCACTTTCCTATTACATACTAGAAAATGTCAGCTAGAATCTGATTGGTCCGGCATTCTATACAATCATTATATAAAACTATGTGTCAGCACATACATTAAAAAGGAGGTTTAGCTATATTGGGTTAAGCTCACCTGCCCAGCACCTCCTGTAGGTGATTCCTATCCGTTTGTTATATACTTAGAAGTTCTGTATTAACACTCCTGCCATTTAAAATGTGTGCAGCGGCCATATTGGGGAGGGGTCAGGCTCCCAAAGTAAAACTAGTAACAGTAAGAAGAAAACACAGGCTGTGCTTCTAATCATATATATGAAATGTGTGCAAATGTATATATAAATGGAGAGGTACAGCCAAGGACCAAAGTGACCACTGTGTAACTACAAGGAGCAAAAGAGAGGTCCTTCGCTCCGTACCAACATTATATAACACATTATATAACACTAATAGACTTAGTTTAAGATTTAGAATATCCTTATACACTGCTCAAAAAAATAAAGGGAACACTAAAATATATCCTAGATCTGAATGAATGAAATATTCTTTTTAAATACTTTGTTCTTTACATAGTTGAATGTGCTGACAACAAAATCACACAAAAATTATCAATGGAAATCACCCTCAAAATTAAAGTGGAAAAACACACTACAGGCTGATCCAACTTTGATGTAATGTCCATAAAACAAGTCAAAATGAGGCTCAGTAGTGTGTGTGGCCTCCACGTGCCTGTATGACCTCCATACAATGCCTGCGCACGCTCCTGATGAGGTGGCGGATGGTCTCCTGAGGGATCTCCCAGACCTGGACTAAAGCACCCGCCAACTCCTGGACAGTCTGTGGTGCACCGTGGCGTTGGTGGATGGAGCGAGACATGATGTCCCAGATGTGCTCAATTGGATTCAGATCTGGGGAACGTGCGGGCCAGTCCATAGCATCAATGCCTTCGTCGTGCAGGAACTGCTGACACATTCCAGCCACATGAGGTCTAGCATTGTCTTGTATTA
>WWET01002183.1:70870-89945 GCA_011038615.1 Limnodynastes dumerilii
CCCTGTTTCCTCTTCTCTATATTCCCTTCTCCCTTCAGGTAACGAGGTTCTTTCCCAATATGCTTGATCCCTTCTTCTTGGTCCTCTACTCCGATTATATTCATCCTCTCTCCTCCAATCATTATTTGAACTTCTTTTTCTCTGTTGTTCTTGGTCCCTTCTTGGACTTCTTGAATATTTTCTCCTATCCGTCTTCCCTTCCCTTTCCTCTTTCTAAACTTCTCCTCCCATCCCTCCGATCTCCACCATCTCTCCTCGGGCTTCTTGAATCTCTTTTTCTCCTACTCCTTTCCCTTATCGGACTTCTCGAATACCTTCTACGATTTTCTTCATCTCTCCTTCATCTCTCCTTGGGCTCCTCAAAACTCTTCTTCTCTCTCATTTTGTTCTTCATGTCTCCGTTTGTCTCCACTCCTCCTTTCCTTTATTTTCACATACCATCTTATTCTGATGTTTATTCTTTCCTTTTCTTTTCATTTAATTTCACTTCTGATTTACTTTTTCTTCATTCTTTTTTCTTTCTGTTTTTCTCTGACAGCTATATCCTCCTAGAATTAGTAACAACTCCTCACACCACGGATACTGAACTCAAAGAGCCCTATGAATCAATATTACCAATAGAGGAAGAAGAAGTATGTCTGCCGGGTCAGATTACTGCTGCTCTCGCTGCCAAAGCGTTTCAAGCACAACAGAGGCAGCACAGATAAAGGATAGTAAGGAGTAGGGGAGACTTCTCTCCCGTGAGGGAGACAAGATGGAAAATCCGGATAAAGATTTTATCAACTTTTACTGTTTGAATTTATACTGTTCTATATAATAAATAACAGAAAGATTTTTTTTTTACTATATATGCTTGAGTCAATAATTGGAGACTGAATCAGTTTTGAACTTTTATTTTCACAAGAGAAACCCCTATATCTTTATTTTGAGATTGTCATTAAACATCTAGCAGAGATTGGAATAGCACGTGGAGGAAGCAAATACCCTGTTTACACTCTTTGATTCAAGAGAAAGAAATGTGAGTAGTGGAAATTACATTTCATTGTTTACTGTTGTCTTGGATGCTACACAAGGAGGAATGTTTTCAGTATTTGTAAATTTTAAAGGGGAAGCTGCCAGGCTCGCCGCGAACACAGGGGGAAATTTTTTTATTTGTAAATATAGCCCTTTGATTCAAGTGAAAGAAATGTGAGTAGTGGAAATTACATTTCATTGTTTACTGTTGTCTTGGATGCTACACAAGGAGGAATGTTTTCTGTTTCATATCCATAAGGACGGAGCACTGGAGAGACGGGAAAGACAAGAAAAGATCATATAATTGTATGCCCAGATCCAAGAGGAAAAAGTGTGAGTGAATAATCAGCATATTGTGATACTTACCTCTTTTGCAGTCCTGTATGAGGATCTTAGTTTTTTCCCTTTTTCCTTGCTGGTGCCAGTCTTTGTTTTACACCTGTGACTGGTCGCCTCTGCTGCGGGGGCTAGTGTACAGAATTAATGATCCACGACCCTGCATGTAGGTGAGCAGGGCACTCCCCCCTGGTGCGGATCCATCAACATTACCTTACCTTAAGTATTCCACATGGTTTCCGTACGGAATTTAAGCCTATCTGTGAATACAGAAAAACGGTAAAAAACAGATCTGCAACAGCAATGCTTCAGTCTCAGGTTGCACAAAAGGATATAGCCCTTACTGTACAATTTACATGCCTCTGCCCACCCCCTATACATATCTCCAATTTATATACCCCACATTTAATATATATAGAGTGCCATCCCAGACCCTAATATACCCTACATGTTCTTTATATAAGGTGCGATCTACAGACCCCTAATGTAACCCACATGTATTACAAACATTTTAATTGTAGACCCCTTTAAAAGATCTGCATTTGCCACTGATAATTGGTAGGTAAAGGGACTGCATCTCATTATCAGTAGGTAAAGGCATTATACCTTAGTATCAGAAGGTAAAGGCATTATACCTCAGTATCAGTATTATACCTCAGTATCAGTAGGTAAGGGGACTGTGCCTCATTATCAGTAGGTAAGGGGACTGTACCTCATTATCAGTAGGTAAGGGGACTATACCTCATTATCAGTAGGTAATGGGACTGTGCCTCAGTATAAGTTGGTAAGGGGACTGTACCTCAGTATCAGTAGGTAAGGGGACTGTACCTCATTATAATTAGGTAAGGGGACTTCACCTTGTTATCAGTAGGTAAGGGGATTGTACCTCATTATTAATAGGTGAGGGGACTGTGCCTCAGTATCAGTAGGTAAGTGGACTGTACCTTAGTATAAGTAGGTAAGGGGACTGTACCTGAATATCAGTAGGTAAGGGGACAGTCCCTCAGTATCAGTAGGTAAGGGCATTGTACCTCATAATCAGTAGGTAAGGGGACTGTAGCTAAGTTTCGGTAGAGAAAGGGACTGTACCTCATTATCAGTAGGTAAGGGGATTGTACCTCATTATTAATAGGTAAGGGGACTGTGCCTCAGTATCAGTAGGTAAGTGGACTGTACCTTAGTATCAGTAAGTAAGGGTACTGTGCCTCAATATCAGTAGGTAAGGGGACAGTCCCTCAATATCAGTAGGTAAGGGGACAGTCCCTCAGTATCAGTAGGTAAGGGCATGGTACCTCAAAATCAGTAGGTAAGGGGACTGTACCTAAGTTTCGGTAGAGAAGGGGACTGTACCTCATTATCCATAGGTAAGGGGACTGTACCTAAGTATCAGTTGAGAAGGGGACTGTACCTCAGTATCAGTAGGTAAGGGGACTATACCTCATTATCAGTAGGTAAAGGGACTTAGCTAAGTATCAGTAGAGAAGGGGACTGTACCTCATTATCAGTAGGTAAGGGGACTGTACCTAGGTATCAGTAGAAAAGGGGACTGTACCTCATTATCAGTAGGTAAGGGGACTGTGTCTCAGTATAAGTAGGTAAGGGGGCTGTACCTCAGTAACAGTAGGTAAGGGGACTGTACCTCATTATCAGTAGGTAAGGGGACTTCACCTCGTTATCAGTAGGTAAGGGGACTGTACCTCATTACCAATAACTAAGGGGACTGTGGCTCATTATCACTAGGTAAGAGAACTGTACCTCATTATCACTAGATAAGAGAACTGTACCTCATTATCAGTAGGTAAGGGGACTGTGCCTCAGTATCAGTAGGTATGGGGACTGTACCTAAGTATCAGTAGAGAAGGGGGCTGTACCTAAGTATCAGTAGAGAAAAGGGCTGTACCTCATTATCAGTAGGTAAGGGGATTGTACCTCATTATTAATAGGTGAGGGGACTGTGCCTCAGTATCAGTAGGTAAGGGGACTGTACCTCATTATCAGTAGGTAAGGGGAACTTACCTAAGTATCAGTAGAGAAGAGGACTGTCCCTCATTATCAGTAGTTAAGTGGACTGTACCTAAGTATCAGTAGAGAAAGGGACTGTAACTCATTATCAGTAGGTAAGGGGACTTTACCTCATTATCAGTAGGTAAGGGGACTGTACCTCAATATCAGTAGGTAAGGGAACTGTACCTCAATACAAGTAGGTAAGGGGACTGTACCTCATAATCAGTAGGTAAAGGGACTTTACCTCATTATTAGTAGCTAAGGGGACTGTAGCTCAGTATCAGTAAGTAAGGGGACTGTACCTCAGTTTCAGTAGGTAAGGGGATTGTACCTCATTATTAATTGGTAAGGGGACTGTTCCTCAGTATCAGTAGGTCAGGGGAGAGTATCATATTATCAGTAGGTAAGGGGACTATACCTCAGTATCAGTAGTTAAGGGGACTGTACCTCAGTATCAGTAGGTAAGGGGACTGTACCTCATTATCAGTAGGTAAGGGGAATGTACTTTATTATAAGTAGGTAAGAGGACTGTCCCTCATTATCAGTAGGTAAGGGGACTGTACCTCATTATCAGTAGGTAAGGGGCTGCACCTAAGTATCAGTAGAGAAGGGGACTATACCTAAGTATCAGTAGAGAAGGGGACTGTACCTCAGTATCAGTAGGTAAGGGGACTGTACCTCAATATCAGTAAGTAAGGGGACTGTACCTCATTATCAGTAGGTAAGGGTACGGTACCTAAGTATCAATAGAGAAGGGGACTGTACCTCATTATCAGTAGGTAAGGGGCAGGCTCTCAGTATTAGTAGGTAAGGGGACTGTACCTCAGTATCAGTAGGTAAGGGGACTGTACCTCAGTATCAGTAGGTAAATGGACTGTACCTCAGTATCAGTAGGTAAGGGGACTGCACCTCAGTATCAGTAGGTAAGGGGACAGTACCTCAGTATCAGTAGGTAGGGGAACTGTGCCTCATTATTAGTAAGTAAGGGGACTGTACCTCAGTATCAGTAGGTAAGGGAACTGTACCTCAGTAACAGTAGGTAAGCAGTAGGTAGCATTGTTGCTGGGGCATTTTCTTTCCTTTGTTTCTGTTAAAGCTGATTACCCCCCCTCCCCCCAGCGTTTCATGTACCTGTTTGCATTAACCCATAAATTGATCAGAACAACTTTGATTTTGTGTATTCAGTATGTATGGGGACTGTACCTTATTATCAGGATGTATGGGGACTGTACCTCATTATCAGTAGGTATGGGGACTGTGCCTCATTATCAGTATGTTTGGGGACTGTACCTCAGTATCAGTAGGTAAGGGGACTGTACCTCAGTATACGTAGGTGAAGGGACTGTACCTAATTATCAGTAGGTATGGGGACTGTACTCCATTATCAGTAGGTAAGGGGGCAGTACCTCAGTATCAGTAGGTAAGGGGACTGTTGGGGTTATTCTTTTGGGGTCTAGGGCACCCACTCCTAATAACCTCCTAGGGCCTGATCCAGACCTATGCAAATGATACGCCCTTGTACGTAGCTCTATAAACGCCAACGTAAATACGAAGTACTCCCTTAGGAACTCCCCTCGGTCGTCCGTATTTATACCGCCTTACGCCAACCCTACCCTAACTTTTCTGTACGTAACTGCGGGCGTCCGTAGTCTGCATGCGTAGTTACGATGCTTAGCATGCCCATACTGTACGATTTAAATGCTAAACCCCACCCACAAAGCGTAATTACGGGTGTCATGTTGCTGTGCATTGTTATGAAGTCGGTACGCTCAAGGCCCATACGCTCTGAATTTCGTTGCATAACATCTGCGGTGCACATGCGCAGTAAGTGCAAATGGGCGCTTTTATGCTCACGGCAAGCATAAAATCACGGGCGGTTGTAGGTCTGGATCTGCCTCCTATTGATTATCTTGGGCTGTATTCAGAGATGCATATGCAATGGCGAACGCAAATAAACGGACTCACGTAGCAAGGAACAACAATCAAAACCACAGTCACTCCACTCACAAATGCGTGCTCTCGTAAACTTACACTTCCATAGTCCACCCTTATCTTTCCTTGTGCAGTTGCATACGTATCATGATAGTCGTGCCCACATGCTTTCATTAAAATGCCTCCATTTTTATTTAAATTCTCACGTTCTTATGTTTGCGTGTGAGATCCGTGCGTACTTATCCACGTGCAATTCAAAGTTCTGTGCCTACTGGAATAACGTTCGTATAATCAACATAGATTGCGTACATAAAGTTACTACGCATGTGCAGTTCGTCTGATCGCAAAAATACGCACTCATCTCGCAGTGAAAACGGATCTCTGAATATGGTCCCTTGTCTTCAATCATCCGGATGGAGAGCAAAAGGAATGGACTTGGCACTGCTCTGCGTAACCATTCAGAGAGCCTTTATTTATACAACATACATCTTTAGCTTTCATACGTCACTAATATAATGTGATTGGCTGAGGCTTGTTGTCTAGGCGTTCCTATAGGCGTATTCAGAATAGCAGTCTAGCCTTCTATGCATATTTTTCCTTATAAGTTCTCGGAATCAAAGTGGCATGGAGGTGTTATTCCATCTGTATCTCAACCACACGTAGCTTCCTCATCACTTTTTAGCTTTTCTGTTGTTCTGTGAAAGACCTGTGGTTGGTCGCATCCTCCTGACATTTGCTTTCCTGTAAATATAAGCACAGCTCAAGCCAAGGTGTTACTTAATGTGTTAAGCAATAATTTCTTTAAAGCAATATATATAATTTAATCATCTTATATCTGAACATATCTTTGCTCTCACAGGGACTACCTCATTATCTGTAGGTAAAGGGACTGTGCCTCATTATCAGTAGGTAAGTAGTAGGTAGCAGTGTTGCTGGGGCATTTTCTTTCCTTTGTTTCTGTTAAAGTAGATTTTCCCCCAGCCTTTCATACACCTGTTTGCATTATTATATAAATTGATCTGAACAACTTTGATTTTGTGTATTAAGTAGGTAAGGGGACTGTACCTCGGTATCAGTAAGTAAGGGGACTGTACTTCAGTATCAGAAGGTAAGGGCACTGTACCTCATTATCAGTAGGTAAGGGGACTGTACCCATTATCAGTAGGTATGGGGACTGTACCTCAGTATCAGTAGGTAGGGTGTCTGTGCCTCATTATCAGTAGATAAAGGGACTGTACCTCAGTATCAGTAGAGAAGGGGTCTGTACCTCAGTAACAGCAGAGAAGGGGACTGTACCACATTATCAGTAGGTAAAGGGACTGTACCACATTATCAGTAGGTATGGGGACTGTTACCTTATTATCAGTAGGTAAAGGGACTGTACCTCATTATCAGTAGGTAAGGGGACTGTACCTCAGTATCAGTAGGTAAGGGGACTGTACCTCATTATCAGTAGGTATGGGGACCGTACCTTATTATCAGTAGGTATGGAGACTATACCTCATTATCAGTAGGTATGGGGACTGTACCTCATTATCAGTAGGTATGGGGAATGTACCTCAGTATCAGTAGGTAAAGGGACAGTACCTCATTATCAGTAGGTATGGGGACTGTACCCTATTATCAGTAGGTAAGGGGACTGTACCTCAGTATCAGTAGGTAAGGGGACTGTACCTCAGTATCAGTAGGTATGGGGATTGTACCTCAGTATCAGTAGGTAAAGGGACAGTACCTCATTATCAGTAGATATGGGGACTGTACCCTATTATCAGTAGGTAAGGGGATTGTACCTTAGTATCAGTAGGTAAGGGGACTGTACCTCAGTATCAGTAGGTAAGGGGACTGTACCTCTTTATCAGTAGATAAAGGGACTGCACCTCATTATCAGTATTTATGGGGACTGTACCCCATTATCAGTAGGTAAAGGGACTGCACCTCAGTATCAGTAGGTAAGGGGACTGTACCTCATTATCAGTAGGTAAAGGGACTGCACCTCAGTATCAGTAGGTAAGGGGACTAAGCCTCTGTTAAAGGATGTGGCAGAAGAATGTGGTATGTGACTCCTCCTGGTTTGTAATATTACACTGCTCCAATCTAGTTTCATTTCTATCTGCTCATATTTAATAGATCTGTGTTGTCTGAACATTCCTGGATAATTGCTTTTTTTGAGGACATCATGGTTTTCAGCGGACGGGAGAGAGAGGGCTGCAGGGATGTCCTGAGGTTACTGGACATAAACATTTTGCGTAGTTTGGCTAAAACTGTCACATCCAAAAAAATGAACAGACCAAAGGAAGGTGAGAGGCTTAATGATTTCTACTGTATTCTATCCATCTGTCTGCCTGCTTGTCTAAGCTATTATTACTGATATCTACATTTTACACTTAACTAATGGATTGCAAGGGTTTTAAACTCAATTCCAATGTTACTGTGTATAAATTAACCATTGGGAATTCTGCACATTATAAATGACATGTGTTGTATTTATTTCAATCTAGAAATCATTACTGCCATACTTCAGCAGAGTCAGAGTGCTGAAGAGCTGTTAAACAGGAGAAAGGTGCATTGTAAATACATTACTCAGTACCTGCACAGGATCGGTATGAATGTGGACTCTAGAAGCTCCAAGCCTGAGGTTATAGGGAAAGCCATTACACACTGGGGAGGAAGAGTAAGTAGCTGTCACTGTGTTTGTGTTTTCAGACACATTTTCATTTTCATGCTTAACTATTCTACAGTAACACAGTACATCTGTTCATCGGTCATCGGTTCCAATTTCTGCAGCAACAATAACAATAAACAGGAAATGGCATAGTTCCCAATCACGCAACAGGAAGTCAGGCGCACCTTAATGAAATAAAGAGACATACACCAATAGCTGGGTTTAAAAAGGGAACACAGTATTTATTTAGAGCGGGAAACTTTTTGATTGATTGATTAACCTAAACGGTGACTATAATTAAGTCACCTCTAGTGAACTAGGTGGCCCAATAGCAGAGGGAGGGTTCAGCAATACCGTCTTACCAAGAGGTCATCCACTTTGACCTCGGCGCCACCGTCCAATCCTCCAGCAGGACATTCGACCAGTCTAAATAGATCACCCCATCGCCTGGAAGGTGGTCGGCTACAGGACCCAACCACTAGGAGTGTGAAGTCCTCGCAATGAGGGTTGTGCTGCTATTAGATTGGACTACCCCCGCTCCCCCAAATCTAATTCCCCCATGAACCAAACCTTATTTGCTTACCCTCCAACTTCTACCGCCCCACCATGTTCCGTCTGTAAAGAGAAAGTTAACGCAAACAACAACATTCTTATACTTTAAAGGGAGGAAGGGATGGTGAAATCCTCAGCGCGAGTGTCCTACTCCCACACTGTAACCTCTTTTATTAACATCTAACCCCTCCTCTAACTAAGACCACCCCCATCCCTACTCTAACCTAACCACCTCCTAACAAAACCTATTAACCCCTGACTGCCAGATGCCTGAAACAAGTTTGTGGCCCTATGGGGTCCTTGGTTCTTTATCTGATAATGACACGGAAACTGTTATTGGAAGGAGTACCCCTAAAAAGTTTGCCATGCTTCCTCTTAAAAAAGTATAGTAAAAAAAATAAGAATTGATTCCTTCACTCCTGCTCCCAGACTTCTCCTCCCACACTGCCCACGGGTTGCAGGAAGTTCTCCAGTGGTATTGGCACAAGGGGTGCATTCTGGTCACTTTTATTTTCCTTGATCCCTCAACAAATCACTGCAGTGGACAGGGATTTTATTTCAGAGCTCTACCAAGTTTATACCTACCCACCTGCTGGCGGGTGTGGGTTGCAGATGCTAACTGGCTGGGAAATCGATTGGTTTTGCCTTGCAGAGGCAAGACAGAAGACAGAACGGTATATATGAATTTAACCCCAACCCTTACCCTAATCCTTACCCTAACCCTCCCCTTCAATTACCCTAACCCTCCCTTCCCCATAAGCCTAACCCTAAGACTCCCCTCCCCACAGCCTGACCTTAAGACTCCCCTCCCCACAGCCTGACCCTAAGACTTCCCTCCCCACAGCCTGACCCGAGGACTCTCCTTCCATTACCCTAACTCTAATCATCCCTTTTCATAACCCTAACCCTAATCCTCCCTTTCCCACAGTCTAACCCTAAAACTCCCCTCTCCACAGCCTAACCCTAAAACTCCTCAGAGAGTGTTACTCAGCTCTCTGGACGGTGCGACGGTTCTGCAACTGCTATTTCCAAAGAATGAATGGGTAAGTATGCTGATCAACATACTTACCCATTCAAAAAATGGCGGTATTTTCAAAATAGAGACAAACGAAAATTAGCTTTCAGCTGTCTCTACTTCTAAAAATGCTATTTTACAGCGGTGACTCCCATCGCTGCTGGCATAGAACATTGCATTCTCTCAAATTTCACTTTTCTATGATTACTATGAGAACTTCTGCAGTAGCAATATTTCACGGTGGGGCGGGGACACTGCAGGAAATCAGTGGGTTCAACACAGTCTGACTTATAGCAGCAGCTGTTGTGGGATTGGATGTCTTAAGGGTGCTGGTTCAGAGATACAGATAGATCTCACCTATTTGGATAAACACAAGTTAACATGTCCTTACATCCAGGACCTGCTAGCAGTGATAGTTCAGCGAGACAAGTTACATATTTAAAAAAACACACCCGGAGACATCTCTTTTAGTCTAGTTTACTACTTACCGATTCCAAGGAAATACTAAAATCTAATACTTTTCATCTATGGGCTTGGTAAATAAGACCAAGGGCCAGATTTTCTAAGCTGCGGGAAAGCAAAAATGGAGACATTGCCCATAGCAACCAATCAGATTCTAGCTACCATTTTCTAGTATGCAATTGGAAGAGCTAGAATCAGATTGGTTGCTATGGGCAACATCTCCACTTTTCCTTTCCCGCACCTTAGTAAATCTGGCCCCATAGTAGTTCTAAGTGAGAAAACACTTCTGAGAAGCTTTGTGTTTTCTTGCCCTTCTAAAATATTGCATGGTAAATGGTTTAACATCTTGGAGAAATACTGTATGTTCCAACATGTGTGTGGTAATTAATATATATTGATTTGAGCCCTATGGTTTATGTGCAGTTGAGTAATTTGAGATCTGGAGGAATGATACAAGGACTGCAGAACAACAATCAGAGTTTTACATTAAAGATCACAACATCAACTCCCACCAGAGTCACTTCAGCAGTAATTCTTCCGAACACAAGGGCAACACCTGGAGGATTCAACCAAGGACCACAAAGACAAAGAGGGCAAGGAAGGGAAGATAATATCAGGAACCTACGACACAATAGCTTGTCAGCACCCAGAGCAGATCAGCCATGTAGGGAGATAAATCACCGAGCACAACTGCAAACCAGGACTGGTGAGTATACTACTGCTACTAATGTGTAAGATCATGACCTCTTTTGCTGTCACCTAGTGTTGTATTTAAAGACAAAAATATACCAACATTGCATCCCAAACAATATATATTCCTAGTGTCATGTTCCTGCCAGTAAATTCCCTATTGCAGAGATTCTCAACCTTTTTCTGGTGTGTACCAGTTATCCACAATGGAATTAGGTAAAAAACCACTGAACAATCCCATTCTATCCTCATTACCCTCTTCATAATTCCTTATCCTACATCCTCCCATCCACCCTCACTATGGTCCTGCTGTTATCACATCAACTACTTCAAGGAACACTCCCTGAGGCGGTATTAGCACACCTTCTAACGAAACTACTCTGTGCAGTCTTTAAAGACCGCACAGAGGCAATCTACATACCCAACTGGTACATAGATTGCATAAATGACCTACGACCCATGTGTGGTAGGTCATTTCAGGAAAATACGCACTTAAGAAGCACAGGGAGAGTGCCTGCCGATACCTAAGACTTCCCTCCCCACAGCCTGAAGCGCCCTGGTAGAGGCTTCCGTCTTCAGTCTTCAGGTCCCTGGTTCTCTGCCTCTCCGGTACCCAGTGGTACCATGATAGGCGGTAACATAGGGCAAATCCAAAATGCTATAAGGACAGCGGGACAGTCCTCCGAAATTGAGACTGTCTTGCTGGAATCGGGACAGTTGGGAGGTATGCTTTCCATTACCCTAACCCTCCCCTCCCCACATCCTGACTCTAAGGGCCAGATTTACTAAGCTGCAGGATTGGAAAAGAGATGTTGCCCATAGCAACCAATCAGATTTTAGCTGACATTCTCTATTATGTAAAAAGAAAGTGAAAGCTAGAATCTGATTGGTTTCTATAAGCAACATCTCCACTTTTCCAAACCCGCAGCTTAGTAAATCTGGCCCTAAGACTCCCTTCCCCGCAGCCTATACCTAAGACTCCCTTCACCACAGCCTGACTGTAAGACTCCCTTCCATGCAGCCTAATCCTAAGACTCCCTTCCCCGCAGCCTATACCTAAGATTCCCTTCCCCGCAGCCTATACCTAAGACTCCCTTCCCCGCAGCCTATACCTAAGACTCCCTTCTCCGCAGCCTATACCTAAGACTCCCTTCCCCATAGCCTGATCCTAAGACTCCTTACAATGGCAGGGTTTAAGTGACAGTAAAGTACAGTACATCTATTGGCTTTATTTCGCATACATGTTACAATTTTGACTGTCACTTCTAACAATGATATACGCTTGATCAAACAGAAAAATGCAGACACATTTTACACTGTAACTTTTGACTTATAACTGTATTTTTAAATTACAAAGCTTCTGCTGAATATGTCAATCAGAGGTTCACCTATTCAAACTTACTGTAAATTTTTGCGCTCTAACAGGTCATTAACACGTTTTCCGACAGCACAGAGATCCACGAGAGTCGCCCTTTATGTGGTCATAGGAGGTCACTCTTCAAACATTATCGAATGGATTTGCAATTTGAACCAATAGATTTGCCGAAAACAGTCTCTTATCCTACGTTTTACTGGTTCTGATAATATATTAATAAAGCATTCCCAAGATTTAAACAATTTCTCAAGTCTTGTTTCTTTTTTATAATGAAGCCTCTAGCTAATCCATTTTAAAAAGATAAAACTATTTCTCACTGAACAATCTGGGCACTCTACAACCATGGGCTGGATCCAGACCTTGTTAAGTGCATGAACTTAGTTACACCTGGGCTAAACCATATTCATTTCAGGGGAGTCATATTTCATCTGCTGCAAACAGTATTAGTGTTGAGAGGTGATGTTTCCTATCCCAAGTCTAAATAACAGTGTGATAGTAAAGCTGGTCAGTATCTGTGTGCAGTAAGCAATTTAAAGATATATCCCTGCATGCAAAGGATACAATTAACTTGGCTCCCTCTGAATTCAACATGGTTTAGCCCAGGAGTAACTAAGTTCATGCACTTAACAAGGTCTGGATCCAGCCCCATGTCTGTAATATTGATTTTCTGGCGGCTGCTGGTACTGCAGGGAGCATTCCCAGGATGGCCCACTGAGGAGTTAATGGGAAGGGAGTTATTAAAAAATCATTGATAAACCTCTAAACCCTAAGCCAAAATTGTATGATGACGGGGCAGTCCCATAGACAGTGGTCTAGGTCTGCTTCAGGATGTTCCCATTTGAGGCATTTATGGTTTTGTGTTATATATGTTACGCTCTTAAAGGATATATAGGGGCAGATCCAGAACAACGCTTGTGAGCGAATTTACGCGTGGCAGACACGTAAAATCGCATTTTGGTAAGAACTGTGCATGCGTACCATAGAAAATACGCTCCATAGCGTAAATGTCAACATGTGGGCCATTTACATATTTGTCGCGTAAATCCGTACGTGTGGGCGTACCAATTTTACGTGTGTCTAAAATACATCTGAAATACGCTATGTAGGCGGGGGTTTGTATTTAAAGTGTACAGTATGGGCGTGCTTAGCTGCGTAAATACGTGTTACACATCCGTACGTGTGCAGATGATATCGGTTACGTGGGCAGAAGTTAAGGCAGGGTTTGGAAAGCGGAACTCGGACAAAATACGTACATTTAATGGGTGTGCCAAGGGGAGTATATAGAAGATACGCACGTGTAAATCCGCTACGCTAGTAAACGGATTGCAAGCGGAGTTCTGGATTTACCCCATATACTGTAGGCTCGGTGTAACACATTCCAGATGTAGTTGTGATCTAGGGAGAATTATCTCTACCCAAAGAGGGGAAGTGAGGGGAAGACAATTTTATATGGATCCTAGGAACATTAGCTGCATCATTTACAAAGACTAACCAGCGGGTTAAAAATCCTAACTATCTAATCTGAGACTAGTAATCTATCTTTTTTTTTCTATTTCGGTTTCTCTTGTTAAACTTTTAGGTGTTTACTATTTGTGTTTTATTTATAGACCTATAACTCTAGATTTTGTTTATTAAGTTTTAGCCTTCCCAGATATTTTATATCATTTAGTCCATACCTTATTTTAGCATCCAGTATTTTCTTATAATATTTCTTTTGTTATATATTAGACCTATGACCCCTGAGTTTCCATTTAACCTTTAGTCTTACCAGATATTTTATTTTAATAAGCCCATAGTCAGCATTTCTTATAATATTTCTTAAATGTTAGGAAGTGAGTTGAGGAATTTGGTAAGCTTGTCTGAAGAGGTGAGTTTTAAGGGAGAGTAGAGGATAGACTTTGTGGACAAAAAAAATTATTCCAGAGAGTCGGTGCAGCCAGGGAGAAGTCCTGTAGCCAGGAATCAGAGCATTTAATTAGTGTAGAGCAAAGCTGTATGTTCTGTGAAGATCAGAGAGTGAAATGGGATGGATCTTGAGATGAGTGAAGATATGTATGCAGGGGGGCAGTTTTGTTGATGGCTTTTTAGGTTAGCAATAGGATTTTGTAATTGTAAAATACAGATAACTAATACAGAGAGTGACAAAATGGAGTAGCTCTAACAGAGCGTTTAGCAAGGAAAATCAGTCTAGCTGCTGTATGCAATATGGACTGTAGGGGGATCATTTTATAATGTGGGAGAGCATTGCAATAATCAATGAGGGAGATGATTAGTGCATGAATGAGAGTTTTTGCAGTGTCTTGTGTAAGATATTTTCATATTCCGGAAATGTTCTTTTGATGTATGTAACAGGATTTAGAGACAGATTGTATGTGGGGAACAAAAGAGAGTTCAAAGTAAAAGGTAACACCTAAGCATCGAGCTTCAGGAGTAGGGGTTATTTCAGTGTTATTTCTATCTGTAAAATAAAATGCAGAAATATCCGTTATACATATTTGCAAATATATGATAAGTCAACAACCACCATCAAGACATTTCTGCCTATGGGGTATATGTAATTATATGCTCCTGTATGTGGATCCTAGTGTTGATATTGTAGATTACATACCTTACAACAGGAATATAGGACTGGATTCACAACTTTGTGTGTTGGTAAGTAACGTGCCAAATTCTAAGTGCTGTGCTAATGCGCACACGTAGTAAATATTTTACGCTATCTACGTAGCGTTTCGTTACGTAGATTGCGTACATGCAGTCTTTATGCATGGATCAGCGGTTGGACGGACCGCTGATCCGCAAGTGTGACTTAAGGCTGTCTTATGGTAGGGTAAGTCACTCTATTTATAAATATAAGAGGGGAGCGACAGGGGGAATTCACTCCCCTATCTCGTGCAGACGGAGATACCCCCCACGCATATGGAAATATATATAACTGTTATAGAGGCTGAAAATTGTCGGTTTGGAAAATAAAATGCAAATATGAGTAAATAAATTAGATTTTTTTGTTTACAGTAAGGAGAGAGATGGTGTGGGAAACCATAACATTCCTACAAAATTTGAGCAAAGTCACAAGTGCTGTCATCATATACTCATTTATCCATTTCCCATATTTTGAATGGCCTCTTATGACTGTACACATCAGGAATTTGATGCTTGTTATCATTTAGTTCCTTGAGTTTGTCAGCTCCTGTTACACTTGAGGAAATACTCAAAACATTGGGTGTCGGTATCAGCGCTTATGTGGTAGTCTCTTATCATTACAATACAAAGGGCTCTATTTCTAGACTTCATTTTTAAGTGATAGGGGCAGTTTTATCTTAAAAACTTCACTATCACTTAAAAATGCAACTCTAGTTTCCATGGCGATGCAGGTAGCGTTCAGAGACCATCGCTGGCCCGTTCTTCCTATTGCGGGCCAGCAGGGTCTCTTATTTATACATTTATCTAGCTCACTCTTACCTTCACACTTCCACTATAATTATACTAGAACACTCACTTTTAAAAAATAGTTTATATAATAAATAAATTGAGTCTAATTACCGTTATTTAATGAATTTACCCTTTCACCCATTCCCAATATTAGTCTAATTCTTAACAATATAATAACTAATTTTGAGTTTAATCACCCTAATTCACTTTATTTTAATATGTATTTAATATTAACAACCCCTCCCCCCCATATTTTCACCTCACGAATATTTGTACATATATTCAACACACTTATTCATTGACACTTAAAACTGCACACACATAATTAAATAACGTATAAACAAATTATTGATATGATGCTCAAACTTCCTAGTAGAGATAATTCATTGTTTCCTAATGACCCTTCCCCAACTCCTTCCCTCTACAATGTCAATCATTTTTAATACACTGTCCAAGAAAAAAACTTATTATTATTTTTAATTTTTTATCTATACAATATATTTATATATTTATATAAGTTTATACAAAATATGTAAACATTTGGACCATAAGATGTTTTCTCATGAGCGAACCATAAATGCTGTAATATAGTTACATTATTACTTTCCTTCATTTTCCGTATTAAATATATAATATACTATGCACTTTAAATTGTAGTTGACTGGGGTATTCATAGTAAATAAATATTTACATTCCACTAAACCACCGTATGAAAACCACTGAGACAACTGTCACTCAAATGCAATCTAGGATCTGAGCCCGGAACTAACAGCTGAAATCATTGAAAACTACAAACAGACCGGATGCTTCCTATAAGAGACTTCAAAGCACATTGTATCTTCACTATTCTTTTATCCCTGATGAAGTCGCAAAAGGCTTAAACTGCCAAGACGAAACGCGTAGTGTTGAATAGGAAGAAATCTCTGCTTCTAAACCTCTGCAAGTACCCCAGAGAAACTGAGAGCCGACATCTCACAGTGCCCACGGGTCTGAGTGGATCAGCCGCGGGCATCGAGGAGGCCGCTCCAACCTCGGGACAGAAGGGACTACAGATAAGACTTTGTTTTTACAATGCTTATTATTTTTTGATTTGTGTGCATTTGAATATCTTGGAGGACATTGCAACAAAGTATCACCATTTGCAACTATATAAAGAATAACAGACAACATCTTTACTTTGAACATAGTGTTTATTTCAAACAAAAATTGTACTATTGTCTCCACTTGGCGCATATTCTAACACTCCTAGGAAGTATTGAAAGATTAAGATATCGAGGAAAGAGGAAGAGGAAAAGGCGTTGTGGAGATATGTGGATGAGCAGTGAATGTAAAAAAAAATGATTACTTCAGTGTTATTACATTCAGAAAAGTAAATTATGACAATCAGGGTTAGTTTTTTATTCAGAATGTCCACATGAAGAGGTCAATGAGAGTATCTGAAATGGAAATATAAGGATACTTTTTTCACAATCTTTTGAAGTAGGGTCTGCTAACTTTAGGACCATGAGGCAACCTTTTCTGCACGGAAGGGATCCACTGCTTACTGGCGTGGTTCTCGGAAGACCGGTAAAAGGTACACATTGGTTTTTGAAAATAATAAAAAGGATAAGAGGCTACATTTTTGTACATTTGAAGAAAAGTATCCAATTGTGGAAATGTGATGCTATATGTGTAAGAAGCTTTGGGAGGATTGGTACGGCGATAACGGCAATTGAGATATCGAGGGCTGTAATAACAAAAGGCTTAATCTCTTCTATAGAAAAGTAGAGGAAAGAACAGAGGATGTATAGGAAAGGATGAGGTATTTTTGAAGAAAAAGGGAAAGAATTAGAATGGAGTTCCCATGACAACGGATTATGATGTCATCCAGCAAATATAAGGAGGACAGTGAGCTCCCAAGACCATACCTTGAAAAAGAGCATTCAGTGCTTGAAACGCGTTGGTGGGTCTAGGGAGAAGGTTACTTTCCATGCCTGTACTCCACTACAGTCGTTCTTCTCCTTCTCTCAGTGCTCCTCAGTAGAGGAGTGCATATAGGGTTTTGGGGAGAGCCCTTCTCCCACTCAGGAAGATTTTGTTTTGCTTGAACAATAAGACAAGACAACGTTTTGTGAAGAATTATATTATTTTATAATATTATATTATAATTCGTTTTTTATTTGGAGCATAATAAAAGAAAAGAATCTGTGACTTCAAATAATTCTGTGACTTCTTATACATCCTCTGAAAGAACGGCGAGTGAGAATTTACAATACCAACTTGGTACAGAGTGGTGGTCGAATTGGGAGCCAGATTAGATATAAGAAGGTTTCTTTCACCCTGGAAAGGAAGGTGGAAAGATTTATGTGAAGGCAAAAAATCAAGAGAAAGATATTGTGAGTGAAACTGTTTAGTTGGTTACTTACCTTTGCCCGTAATGCTGCATTAGGAAGTTTTTCTTCTTTCTCTTGCCGTTTTGGGGCAGGTGATCTTGGGGAGATGGAGGATGATCAAGAATGGTCTGTTGACGAGTCTGAAAAATAAGAGGAGATTCCTGTGAGTAAGATATTCCTTTTGTGTTGCGAAAAATTGTGAGTGCTACACCTGGAGAAGTTTTTTCTATTTTACCTTGAGGAAGAAAAAATTGGACGGAGGACAACGGAGGAGATTGGAAGGGGGAAAGACCTGATACAACGCTTACACCCCAAGAGGGAAATATTGTGAGTACTAAGTCTGTTGTTAATATTCACCTCAGATCTAAGGTATTGTAGGATTTTTGTCTTTCTTCCAAGGACTATTGGATCTAGGAGGAGGAGAAAAAAAGAAAGAATAAAAGAAATTATAAGGAGGACATCACTGGAGAGAAAACAAAAGTTTTTCTGCAGATTCTTATTGAACAGATCAACAACGGACAGGTACCACTGTATTTGAGAACTGAGTAATTTCATTGTGTGAAGGAGAACTGCTGAAATTTAGGAAGGCTGTCCTGTGAAGAGAGACTGTTGTTATTTGCAGAAAAGAATAGAGACTTTGTATTGTATTGATAAGAGACTACCACATATGCGCTGATACCGACACCTAATGTTTTGAGTTTTTTGATAGGTAACTGTATATTTTCCTTGAATTAGGAAATGTTACGTTTGATAAAAGGGGTATCTTTGGGTGTGACCACTGTGGGAGGTTGGTGATAGCTGCAAATGGGGGGGAGCGTGGTCCTATAACAACATACATTGTTCTGCACTTTAGGAAATACAACCTAATGCTGACATCTGCTGGACATTATGAAATACTATGACTAGTAACATAAAATATCCTCTTTAAAACCAAAATATATTTCTTGTCTTGTGGAAGCTGCAATACTCTGTCACCTGTAAGCACCTGTTACATGTTTCCAATATGTGATTGTTATCTAAAGTATTGAAAGAGTAGTTTGTGGAATTCCCTCTATATAAGAAATAAGAAAAAGACTGTCACCTGTGGGAGGCCTCTATCAATTAAAACTATGTCTAGAGCACTAGAAACTAGAGGGGTCCTCTGCCTAAAGATCCAAAAAAGATATATAACAAAACAGGTAACCAATACCGGTCAGCACTAAGGGCCTGATCCAGAGCTACGGCCGCCGTCG